>JBBPMO010000942.1:0-14279 GCA_038090315.1 Xanthoconium stramineum | reverse complement strand
ACGCAATTCCAAGCTGTCAGAAATCGCAAGCACTTTAGTCAGCGCTTCAGCATTGAGCATTTTTGAGAAATTCTACGCACTGGTACTGGGACCGCCTTCAAGGTGGACGCAAACAAAAAGGTGAACCTATTCAGATTAGAGTGTCCCCCTTATGAACAGAACGAACGGAAGCACTCGCGATGCAAGATGCTGTGTTTATCCCCGAGGGAACAAGCAATATGTCCTGCAGATCTCAGGATCAAAAGCCCCATTACTACATCGGACACGAGGAACCAACATGCGGGTGTACGGCCGTGGGACTGACAGTAGGCAGGTAAGAAGAGACCCACTGAGAACGGTTCGGAAGTCCAGTGCGCATTCAAACCCGGTGGCGTCTAACTCCGCCGAAAGTGAGACTGGAACTCAGAAGTAGAACTTCTTGCAATGTCCGCCAGTGGCATCAAATGAAGCTGCTTCGTCCCAGACAGATCCATTCAAGTACGAGTGAATGTGGGACTGAGGCGATAAGAGTCGTGACAAGGCCATATCATGAGTGGTAGGGTCGTTGCAACCTGTAGAACTGAAGAGAAGAAGTAGCAACTCCCACCACCGGTACAGGGTATTGAAGAACCCCGCGCCCTCATACGGGTCACCGATCACTGCTCTAACGTGTCCATGAAATAACGAAACATTCTGTGCCACGTTGCCAATGCACCTCCACAGGATACGGCTATGGCCATAACCGTGATGAGCGTGGTAAGATGTGGTACCTGTGGAGCAAAAACGGGGCCACCAGACATCCGCTCAGTATATGTAATAACTTTGCGCCAAGAAAACACTGACCACCGCGTGGCGCCATATGCGGCGGACTTGCTGCGGGTCGAGAGCAGGGCGGCAGCTAATAATTATGTATGTACAATATAAAGCGAGGCGACAGACTGGCTGAAGATACCGTATCAACAAGATACGCCTGTCATATCAGCTGATGCCTCTACAAATTAGGTCAGGTGCTGCCTTCCGTCGTGATAGGAATGCGCTTGTCCATCATGATAGCGGAATGAATGAAACGAACGCAGTGGATGTGACGGCTGTACAGCCATCGAGGTTTCGTGAAAGGGCATCGTGTTTTGATGGACGACAGGCAAGATAGCCACCATACATCAGAAAATCGAAATGAGGTTCATATCATGATAAAGTAAGACGCACTTGATCACGTTTACATATCTACTCTTCTTCCGAACTGAATGAAAGAAAACCGGTCGGAGGGTTCCGGCTTTTGAGACACCCGACGCGACCTCTACGGTATTCAACGAGGTGCACGTTTGGAGCTCATCTATATTGACAACGATGGACTGTGAGAAGACTATCGTGTCGTCGAAGATAGACAGCTACTTACCCCCAGTAATGTGGATCGTTTCGGGAAGAGAACCCTGAGTGACGTACTTATCATCTTGAGTTCTTGCGAAGTCAACAATTTGCTCCTTCATATCAGGTCGAGCAACAAGATTCGCCTGCACCTGTACATGCCCGCATCATCAAGTCCATGAAACCGTGCGATGACCTTGCCTTGTATATCATTCCCGCGATCCACACTCGTTGGACTCCCTCGTCGTCTCTTATGAACCAGTTCGACGTGTGTGCTGGGCAGTTCCAGTTATGCCTCAAGGATTACGAGACACACATCCGATTGTGTCGTTTCCTTTGCGTGTACACAAGGGGCCTACAATGCAGAGAGGACATTGAGGTCGGAAACGACGGGTTCATCGCACCAAGAACTCGACCAAGACACTTACAGACTGAGCTCACCGGAGACATTGATGAACCTTCGCACGAGAGGCATACGGTTTGCTTGAAGGAGAGCCGTTCTCTGAAGACGACGACTTCAATAGTTGTGATGACATAGGTTTTATTCCGCCTGTTCACATGGTTGGGTATCTGATAATAGCGTCCTGCTACCGCTCAGAATCCCAGAGGCCACTGCTAGCGTGAAATGATGGTCGAGGGCTTGAGTTTGATCTATGGGCAATGTTCGCAGTAGTTATGATCAATTCCTTACATCTCGTTGCAAATCTTCTGTTATTATTGTCTTTCGAGTGGCCTCTGACCGAGGTAGCCTAAGTTGAGAAATATATTGCTGATGCGAGTCAACTTGGGATGACAGCAAGCCAACAGGTTGGCCCGTGGGAGCACAGTGCCTGATATGGGCCACTGCTGGCTTCTGCTGAGACAAAAGCCACCTTCTCCCCACCCCCCATCTCCTAGCGACCAGCCCGTTATGGGTCGCGCGCGCACACCCCTTGTGGTCACTGCGGGAGGCGTCCTCTCACACGCTGACTATAAACCAGGTAGCACGATGCGCTACTGGTTTGTCCCACTTGGAAGGTCGACTGTCACCATTTCACTAAGACTTGTCATGTGGGGAGCTGAAGTCAAATACTATCAACCGTACAAAAAGTCACATGTTCAAATAATTCGTCTTTTCGTGCATGTATGCGGCGGTATGCCTTGGACCATGGTGGCAAGTAACACTTGTTTCAGTACACGAGCGGGGCCAATGAGTATCGAGGCCTTGAAGTTTGAAAGGACACAACCAAAGTAGTCAGTGAGTACTGGAGAGAACAGAGACACAATGGGGGAGGTCGATGAGCATTGGGGCCCAGGACGACGATCAACACTGCGCCCCCTCGCTATTACGGCGATCGGAACAGGACCGGAGTCAGAAAGTCAAACTTCGCGCCGCCGCTCATGGCCGTCGGACATTCTGTTCCGGATGTTCACAGCAAGTTAGACGAGCCATTCATCTTGAACCGGATCAGTTCAAGCGGCACGCGCCGCGCATCCTCACTTCCACTTCTTCGGTTACTGCGCCCTGCAAACGACGTCGAATTGGCCCCGTAGGCCTTCTCTTCGACAGTTTTGATAACCATACTACTCGCCTGCGACAGTGCGATTCCCTAGTGCCTGACATGCCAGCAGTTTACAACCTTATTCCGTCTCGTGGGTGCAGTCCTGTGCCGAGGACCCCGAGAAATGAAGGAGGGCGCCAGCCCTTCCATTGCCATTGGCTGATCACTTGCGTCAAGGCTCCCTGCCTCGTTGCCGCTCTGTTCCGTTTCGATAATGTCGTAGGTCCATCCTGTGTTATTTGAACTCAGACACTGGAGTTTAGGTAAAAATCAATGCAGGTGTCGACGGATATAAGGACAGGGTTGTAGGTGTTCTGCTTCCTCCACTATCCCTTGATCGCCACTCCTCAACTCCAACTTCACTCTTGATATCCTCAATGACTCGAACGTCTTACTTTCCCCTTGATCCTGGGGATCCTTGTACATTGCAATATATCGTCACTCATGTTTTTTGTCCTCTCCAACTTCCCGACGGGGATGACCACAGTATCCACAACGATCATTCGCTAGCTGGAGCGGTCGCTTCTGCTGCACGTGCCTACAGTCACCATGTCAACCCAGTCAATGCGCTCCAGTGGCGTACCATTTCTCAGATGCTTGATAACCTGCAGGCCACTGTCCAGTTTCAAAGCCTGGATCGATTCCAAACTTCTCAACTCGTCAATATGAACGTTGGAGGTAGGATTTTGAGCTTCCGTTGCGTCCTAAGGCTCACGACATGTAGACGTCATCGCATTTCTTATCCGAGCTCAAAACGCAGCGGTCCTGTTTAGAAAGCAGAGAGACGTCACCATCTTCGAGTCCTTCGAAGTATCCCCGAAAGCCGAGAACGTGGTCACCGCACAAGGGAAGCTCATATGTTCTTACCCTGGACCGGCAATCAAGATACCTAACGCCGTGTTCGAGGCCGAGACTTTTCTTTCCGAACTCACAAATTTCCTCGTTCACATGAACGATGATACCCTTGATGCCGCCCCGACTAGTCAAAAGGCGCAGTCTACCGTTCCTGAAGCCCGGGACACTACTCACCCTCGCTATATCACTGAATTGCTCACCGGCATCCTCAGGAGTGTTGGTTGCCCTGCAGACATCATTCGCATTACAAAGCGGGTGGGGGACGATGTTGTATGGAAGAACTCAAGGTTGCCCTGGAGACGCTCATCGCTCTGGCTCCTTATCAGGGTTGCGATACAGACTTCTTTGGATCGGTCCGTCGAGGGCCGCG
The DNA here is from genome assembly GCA_038090315.1 of Xanthoconium stramineum. Classification (NCBI taxonomy): domain Eukaryota; kingdom Fungi; phylum Basidiomycota; class Agaricomycetes; order Boletales; family Boletaceae; genus Xanthoconium; species Xanthoconium stramineum. The sequence goes on along the minus strand of JBBPMO010000942.1, from coordinate 10,169 downwards.
ATGTCTACAAGCAATTCATGCTATTCTTCGTGTGTTCTCTGGCGAAGGAACAGATCTGTTTGCGCCTTCCCAATGACCTACTCAACTTCATGTCAGCCAAGATCAGCCGACGGTTGAGGAAGCTTGGTTCTTCTGCGCCAGACTGGCTGTCCGACATCGTGTTGCAGACATGCTCTTCCATCCGATCGACACTCGAGAAGAGGTGGAGCGAGGTACAGGCCTCTCATTGTATATCACCAATCTGGGCTCCTTCTCAGCTCGATTTCTCCCGAGATACTAAGCTGTTGCTCTTGGGTAGTCACGCTTACATCCACAACTGTCTCGCTCACCACGTCGCCCTTCCTCTCGATACCTCCTTCGATCCTAACCACCGTCTTCGAGGTTCTCTTGACGACTTTCTTTCCTCTGATGGAACCTTCTTCGAGGACGCATACCGCATTGAACCTCACGTCGCGCTGTATGATGTTGAGCAGGCGGTTGAGCAGGGCATTGATGGCTGGGTTGATAGTGTGACGAACCATGATGAAGCTTGCGTACAACTGGAGATCTTGGGAAACAAATACTCCTCGAGCGCGCTCAAAACATACGGGAACAATCCAGAGCTCCTCTCGGTCATGTTACTGACCACGATCGAGCTTTGGGTTGCGCTGGACAAGGTAGCCATCAAGGAAATTCCGATGCTCGCTGATTACTCTCCGGAGGTTCCAACGAATCTTTCGGAAAATCTGTTGCTGTCTAAGACTGCTAGCCTCTCTCGTCTTCGCCATATCCATCAATACCTATCTTGTCGTCATTCCCGATCCCAGTGGTCGGTGTTTTCCCCGACAACTACCGCAAACACGTTTGCAGTCCGTTACTACAGAGGCTCCTCGCGTCTCCAGGATCTCAAGGATCGAATTGAACAAGTAGCTCGCCGCGAAGTCCACGAAAAGGTTGTTGAGCTCGAGACAGCAAACGCTCGATTTGCCGAACTTCAACAAGAAGCTGCGAAGACTGATCACGTCTTTGATACTGATTGGTATGGGCGGAGATACCATGTCAGTCACCGTTGTCACAAATGTGATCTTGAGAGGAACCTCTCGAACATGACGATAACAGTTCACGAGTGGCCGTTGCCGACTGGGCAACTCCATGTAGAGGCGGTCGTGTTTGAGTTAGATTGCCCAATCTCTTTCAACATGTGGCGTAGTGCCACATTCCATCTCTTGGTCGACATCTTTTCTCCGTCTGTTGAACCAAAAAATCCCTATATCCATCTCACCGACTATGCTGCACTCCAGCCTTATCTAGTCCGGCATCCCAGATCACGCATCACTCTCGGTTCCGATACGAAACCCTTTGTTGTCACACATTATAGCAGAATGTCCATTCCCACGACGCAAGGACAAGTTTGCGTCAACAATGGGTTGACGTACTACGGTTTCGACAGTTACGCTCGTATTCCTGTCTCAGAAGCGCTAGGTCATTTTGACGTCAGGCGATATTGCACGTACGAGCTCCAAAGTGGACCATACGATAACCTGCAGAAATATGTTGACACCACTTCCCATACATCGAACGACGTCTTGGCAAACCAGGTCGACTGCCACAAAGATCTTTCCATCCATGAATATACAGCGTTCGGTCACCTGCGCAGTGGCAGCCTACTTCAATGGCTCAACATTTTGCGAGAGCTTCGAGGTCGAACGTTGAGCTTTCGTCGTCCCGAAGTCCATTTGCTGTTGGCTCAGGCAGTTTCTCAAGTCGGACCATTTGCCGCCACCGAGTGGGCGTGGCATCAGGAGACTCAACAACTCTCGTTCTGCCATGCACTTCTCGGGGAGCTTGAGAGCCTTGTCCAGAGTGTCGAAGCGAGCTGGCTGGAAGGGGTTACCATGGATACCATTTCCTTCTTGCTCCGTCGTCTACTTGCGTCCAGTCCTGATGAAATTATCTCGCTGAAGGCGCTTGGATTACTTCGCACCGTGCGTGGCAAGGTATTCTCTTGGGTGCAAGAACTATCGGCCAAGCTTACGAAGACACCTGGAGATGAAGAGTTCCGAGGATTTCTAAGGGACACAGCGGTTATCTGTCGAAGCACGTTCGATGTTGATTCCTCCGTTATCCGAGAGCTCCTTCATTCAGCAGAAGATATAATGGTTCTACTTTCATCTGTGATATTGATTCACGACCATACGCCAAGCGATGTCTCTCATCTCCCCACATATTCGCAGCTTCTCATCGATCGAAATCGCCGCCTCTCTCTGGCTCTCGAGAGCGCCGTCAGGGACGTTATTCAGACCGACTCCAGCGATCAAGGCATCAACCTTGCGGTTCGCTGGATTTGGTCTGACTACCGTCCAGGTTCGAAGTGGACCCCATTACAGGAACCGAATTCACGCTGGCTCTCGTGCACGACTGCGCCAACTGATGACCAGAGTTCGCAAGAGGTGCATCTGAACTTACTTGATGGGTCGCTTTTGGTCGATGGGAAACCTCTGGGGCGATTACCAAATGAAATTTTACAACATCTCCTATACAACACAATATTCGGCGAAGTACGTCTCGCCACAGCGCCTGATGTGAAACAGGTACTGATCACCAGAACCTTTGCAGCAAGTGATCGATGTCATACCAAGTGATCTCCCGGGAATGGATTACTCATCAAGGGGCATAATCTCCAATCATCAGGTAAGCGCACTTCAAGTTTCGAAAGGGATATATCATGAGAACTCATATGGCGTGCACAGGTGTACTTTTCTCTCAGAAACCATGGAGCAGATCTCGTTATACGAGCGAAACGGGAACAAGTCACCGGTGATCCATACTTCATCGAGCTCATCCCTCAACAGAAGTTGGAGGGGGACTTGCCGGCAGTATTGATTGAAGGACATGTGCATTGGTTAAATCTCTCCACGTCCATCATGGAGATCCGCCCTCTCGACCGCCTTTGGGAAGCTTCGCCAGAGAATTGGAGACTTGACTGCACTCCCGGACGATATCGGATGCAGAAAGGCAACGAGTTGCTGATAGACATCCGAAGCCAATCCTGGGAGATGGTTTCTAACCTCTTGCGGCCCTTCGATACGCCCCAGAATCTCCTTGTCAGCGCATCCCCGTCTGACCCCAGCCAGTCATTATCATCGTTGCAACTAACCGTTGCCTTACCCCGATATGACCTATCCTTTTACGTCGACAAGGACGGGGACCTCCAATCTCACAACATGCGAGGCATGGTTTATGACAAAAACCAGTCTGTTGGAACGCTTTTTGGTTTGGCCAATCGACTTGTGCTTCGGCCGAAGATCGGAGACACCAATGCCCCCGAAATCATCCCCCGATGCGTCCTCATCCCTGATGGCAAGGTTTCATACCAGAAGGACGGTCACCACGTTCATGTCGAGGTTAACGTTTACGGATCCGCTCTTCAGCGGGCCGTATACCAGACTTATATGGTCGACACTGAGCTGGGCTGCCTCACAGGAAACGTCAGTTTGGGAAACAAACTGTACTGTGCCTACCTGCATGCTCTTACTAGCGGATGTGGCACCGATCCGCTTACAGGCAGGTCGGGTACGGAGGAAGCATTGTCTCTACTTCGGTCGGCCAATTGTTGGTCCGTCATGAGGCTTAGTTCTCGCGAAGCGGAACTCCTGAGCTCGATTGCATCCATAAGCCCTATGCGCACATGGTACCCCGAGCACCTCAGGTGCATGCAGCAGGTGGATTGGCTTGATCTCCCCTTCAGTTCTCAGCATCACGAGTTATACATTGTGACGAAAGGGATCAAGGAGCACTGCGAAAGGGTCCTATCGTTCCAGGAGAGTCAGCCAGGCGATCTATTTCAATCTTTCCCATCGCAGAATGAGCATCTACTGAAGCGCAGCGCAATTCGGGCTGCGGATCTATTTCCATCCGAATTTTCATGCAAACCATCCGGACTCGATGACCAGTATTTTGCCAGAGACTTGGTAGATGGTTCCTCTGCAGAACACCGCGCTTATACCGCGGGGACTTCCGTCCACCGCCGAACCGTCGATTCAATGATCACGAAGAATATACTGAGCATGGTGGAATCATGGACGCGGAGCGTATCTGGAGACGCCACTCTGTCTCTTCGATATGACAAATCGTGGTTGGCTCCGAATCTTCCATTGATTTGGCTCAAGGCATACACGCTCCTACGGAGAGGTGATGAAGGAAGATGGTTTCGAATGCTTTTCTCACTGTCTGCCATGGCGTATGCCTCGTCGGAACTTGCCGAATTGGTCCCTGTGTTCGTCGCATTTGCGACGGACCTACAATTCCAGTTGGAGGACCCACCGCATTATGATTCTTACAACATCTCAGAAGGGTATCAACCTTCCCGGGCCACTTTGTGCGACTACGTTTCGGACTGCGCCTATTCCTTCGAACGTAGTCCTGAATGTTCTGAACCCGCGAACTACAACGAAACCCTCTACGATCAGCGACAACGCCAACTCCGAATGTACAACAGTAGACGAAACTCGGACATCAATGCAACCGTCGACCAGTTGATGAATGCTTGGCCGTGCGAAACTCCCCCGCAGTACTCACTCAGGCGCGATCTATACGACGTATCAACTCTCAGATCCAACATTCAAAAGCAGTTCTCTGGCAGCTATCGTAACCTCAAACTGAAAGAGCACCTCGCTCGTGTTCAGAATATCCTGAGCAAGGCGCACTCCCTAGCCTCCCCAACTACATCACTTCAATACTCCTTCCAACCATCACACAGAATCCCCTCCAGTACCTCCTGGTCACTCTCGGTGGATCAGCTATTCACTCGACCGGCACCATCGTTGCGAGAGCATAACCGACTACCTCCATTTGCTGCCAACGACAAGAATACCTCACTTTCTGGTTCCGTCCCGTTGCACCAACTCATTGCGACGGTCGAGGCCAACTCAGTGAATCCATTCCAGCGTCACTATGTCTCAGCCTTGCGCACTAGTGCGGAATGTTTGGGGAATGAGATGCCTCTTCTGGCTCACCGAGCGACAAAGCAGCCTACGCTCGAGACACTAGTGGCACACTACACGCAGTGCCGCGCCGACTACATTGCAAGTTTGGATGAGATCAAGCAACATCTCGGCCCGAAGAGTCAGAGCGAACAAGCCCTCGAGCAGTCTGGTCAATGGCCACGTATCACTGCACATGCTCTTTTTTGCTGCCTCTCGACTAATTCATCAGTCATACTCTCCGACAAGTGGAAGGAATGTCTGATACGGTTGACTTTACTTGCCCTCGAGTTCCAGCGCGCTCGAAGATTGCTTCGACTATACTCCCGTAATCTTCGTGAAGAGCTTCACACGGAATTACAAAACGAAGGTTGTGATGGTTGGAATGCCGAAGCGCATCCAGATTGGCTACTAGTCCAGGTTTGTCTCCCATGTGATAGTCGTGTATACCAGCTGACACGACCTCTCTCATCCACCTCAGTTACAAGGGGACTTTTTAGTTCGTCGCGTTCAGGCTGCGGTCGCTGCCGAGATGATATCACCACGCTCAGGCACCAACACGGCCATGCAACTCAACATGGGAGAGGGAAAGTCATCCGTGATTGTTCCCATCGTCGTCGCTGTCCTCGCCGATGGTTCTCAGCTCGTCCGCGTCATTGTCCCGAAAGCGTTGACAGCACAAATGTTTCGCCTTCTTGTGGATCGTCTTGGTACATTCGTCAACAGGCGGATATATTTCCTCCCATTTTCTCGATCCCTCGAGCTCGATCATCAGAAAGTGAAGGCCCTCCGTAAAATTATGTCGGAATGCATGAAGGAGCGAGGAGTCCTAGTCGTCCAGCCGGAACACATCTTGTCGCTCAAGTTAGTGAGCGTTGAGAAGCAGCTGCTACGGGAAAACGACAAGACATTGGCGCACACGTTGCTGAAGCTTCAAAAGTGGCTTCATTCCCATTCACGAGATGTTTTAGATGAAAGCGACGAAATCCTTCACGTTCGGTATCAGTTGGTGTACACGATCGGTCTTCAGCAACATATGGAAGGTTTCCCTGAACGCTGGACTATCACTGAACAGATTCTCAGCCTCGTGAGCAAGCACGCGTCCTTCTTACGACAGCATTTCCCGCTCGGAGTAGAGTACGAACGCGGTCCGTCTGGATCCTTCCCCCACCTTCGTGTCCTGCACGCAGATGCCGGTCAGAAGTTAATCTCGTTGATAATACAAGACATTGCCGATGGTCTCCTTCCGAACTTCAACTTTGGACACCTCCGCTCGGACCTTAGGGACGCTATACAAACCTTCATATCATGCGAGAATGTCTCGCCCGCAGAAGTACAATTAGTGAAGGATAACTATGAGGCAACGTCATTGTGGGGTGGCTTGCTGCTTTTGCGCGGCCTCTTGGCCACTGGAATCCTCCTGTTTGCTTTCAGGGAACGCCGCTGGCGGGTGGACTATGGTCTGGCCCCAACACGCACCATGCTCGCAGTCCCGTACAGGGCAAAGGACGTCCCAGCACAAAGGGCCGAGTTTGGACATCCAGACATCGCAATCATCCTCACCTGTCTCTCCTATTACTATAGTGGTCTCACCGAAGAACAACTGAGGCTTTCCTTCGAGATTTTGCTCAGACAGGATGACCCATCCTTGGATTACGAACTCTGGATACGAGATTGTGCCGCCGTGCCAGAATGTCTCCGGACCATAAGTGGCGTTAACATCAAGTCATCGGAACAATGGAACGAGTTTCTATTTCCTCTGTTCAAGCAGAACCGGGCAACAGTCGACTCTTATCTCTCAAATGTTGTGTTTCCAAAGGAAGCCAAAGAGTTCCCCTCAAAATTGTCGTGTTCAGGTTGGGATCTGGCGGAGACGAAGGAACGTGTACTAACTGGTACGTCGGGAATAAGGTCACTCAATTGCCAAGCCCGTTTGCTCAGTCATGTTTTAGGATTTTCGGGGACCAATGATGGTCAATATCTATTACCACTCCATATCTCTCAGCGGGATCCCGATCACCAGCGAGGGACAAATGCGAAGGTTTTATCGTATCTTTTACAGCAAGAGAACAAGCGTTATATGTGCATGACGCGCAAGAATGGCGAGCGGCGGACGACATGCGAATTCCTCAAGATCTTGGTTGCGCAGAAGCCCGAGATCCGCGTCCTGTTGGATGTTGGTGCTCAGATGCTTGATCTCGAAAACTACGATCTAGCCAAGGCGTGGCTGGCCACCAGCACGAACGCATCTGCAGCAATTTACTTCAATGAAGATGACGAGTTAACTGTCCTCGCTCGAGATGGTAGCACACAACTTCTGATATCGTCACCATTCGCACAGCAGTTGGACCGATGTGTTGTGTACCTAGATGATGCTCATACGCGTGGTACCGACATCCGGTTTCCAATTGGATTTCGCGCTGCCGTCACGCTAGGTCCCAAGGTCACCAAGGATCGTTTAACTCAAGGTGCGTACGGTCAACGCTCTTTCGATTCGTGAGTCTGAGGATCCGTCGTTGACAGCCTGCATGCGGATGCGGAAGCTCGGTCACGGCCACTCTGTGATGTTTTTCGCACCACTCGAGATTGATCGACGGATCCGGTCTGTTGCTGGCAAAGGACTTCTGGATGTCATCAATACGATGGACATACTACAATGGACTATACGTGAGACATGTGATGACATCCAACAGCGAGCACCTCATTGGGCACAGCAAGGGATGGACCACACATCACGATGCGCCGATTGGTCCAGTTTCTGCAGAGACGAGTTGTCCTCGGAGGAACTATCGAGCAGATGGCTCCAACCCGAAGCCAAGAAATTGGAAGACCTCTATGGTCCCCATGAGACTGCGAATTCAACCTTGTCAACCGCCCCAGACATCCACCGACGTTGCATCGAACTTGGGATTTTGTCTCTCCGCGACGTGAGTATGGATGAAGAACAAGAGCGGGAAGTACTTCACGAAGCAGAACGGGAACGCCAAGTGGAACGTCCCCCGAGGGTATCACCAGCGATCCATTCGATCCATCCAGATGTCGCTGCCTTTATATCGACAGGCGTTATTCCCACGAACTCTCAAGCTTTCTGTCGTGCTTTCGAGACACTCGATATAACCTCTGCAGCTGCCAACGAGTCGCACATTTGGAGTCCCCATGTTCTTGCAACAACGGACTTTCACAAGACCGTCATATCATCGAGCAAGATAGATGATTTTTTGCGCCCCGTGATGTGGGTCGTCTCCGGGAAAAGAGACGACAACGATGCACTTGTCATTTTGAGCCCCTACGAAGTCGACCACTTTCTACCGGACATCAGGTCGAGCCACAAGGTTCACCTGCATCTGTACACATCCCGCATCACCAGGTCCATGAAACCATGCGATGACTTAGCACTATATACCATCCCCACTCCCCCCGCTGGCTGGATCCCTCCTTTGCTTCTTATGGACCAACTGAACGTGTTTGCCGGACAGCTATATTTGAGGGACTACGAGACATACATTCGGTTGTGTCGCTTCCTTTGCGTGTACACAAAGGATCTGCAAGGCGAAGGCATCGAAGCTGGGAGCGATGGATTCATTTCGGCGAACAATAGACCGAGGCACTTGCAGAATGATCTTACCTTCCAAACCACACCACTGAATTCACTGAAGACGTTGATGGGTCTTCGGAGGAAGGGCATACGCTTTGCGCCGACGCACATGGGGAAACTTCTGGATGGACGACTGCTTTCCGAGGACGACTTCGACGGTCGCGATGATGTGGGTTTCGTTTCGCCTCTTCTCGTGCTTGTAACTGAGGTGTTGCCGTTGTCTAGAACGTTGGAGACGAAGTGATCCAACGCAGTGACGGCAGACGACTCGACTTTGATTCACACGAAGACGATGCTGACCAAGATGTGAGTTTTAGTTTGTCTCCAAGTCTGAGTCTATGTTTGTGACTGACTCCCTGAACGTACTGATATTTTCCAGAGTCTCGGAGAGCAGGATAGAGGGCTTGACTCTGATTTGTACCAGGACGATCCCAGTTGCCTCGATGATGTGGGTTTCGTTTTCGCCTCTTCTCGTGTTTGTAACTGAGGTGTTGCCATTGTCTAGAATGTTGGAGACAAAGTGATCCAACGCAGTGATGGCAGACGACTTGGCTCTGATTTACACGAAGACAATGCAGACCAAGATGTGGGTTTTAGTTTACCTCCGAGTCTGAGTCTATGTTTGTGACTGACTCCTTGAACGTGTTGATATTTTCCAGAATCTCGTGGAGCAAGAAGTAGCTGGCGATGATAGAGGGCTTGATGCTGATTTGTACCAGGACGATCCCGGTTGCCTTGAACGTGTAGGTTTGTTTTGCTTCATAGTGATTACATATTTCCTGTCCTGGTGGTGAACGTACTGTATTTCGCGTCGTCTTAGAATTCAGGCAAACGAGTTGTTGGTAGGCTGCAAGTGGGGAAAGAGGCGTCGACATACTAGTTTTGGCACTTCCACCCTTTGAACGACTCGAAGCGGGCAACTACTAGTACTCAACTTCCAAGTATGTACTTGAGCATCACACGCTTCATCACCTACGGTATTGCACTTGACCAGCACTCAACATAAACGGTGTCAAAACAGCAAAGTAGGTCCTCCATCATGATAGGAATGCGCTTGTCCATCATGGTGGCAGAATGAAGGAAGATGTGACGGCTGTGCAACCACCGAGGTTTCGTGACTCAGAAAGGGCATCGTGTTCTGATGGGTGACAAGGCAAGATATCTTCCGAACTGAACTTGAAAAAACGGTCGGAGTGTGGTTTGATTGGGGAAACATGCTGAGCCGTTTGCAGGACATTCACACCTGCACACCAGAACATTCAGTGCTGGAAGAGTCCTGAGGGTCGTTGTGTGCCAACATCCCGAAAAGAACCAAGCTCAAGTTATGCAGGAAAAGGTGTTTTCCTCTGCGCAACATCTGGATGGTTGGTGGGAAGATGGTCCTTGCGTTGGGCGAGTATATGTAGTGCCTTGGACGCTTCGACTGTGCACAACCAACCAGCGGGTGGGATCGGAAAGCGCGGTCACAGCAGAAGGCAAAGGGTGTCGCCCGAAAACCCGTATTTCAAGCCAATTCCAAAAGACTCGAACGGTCACGGTGCGGTGTACGCAAGGGCGGCTCCGATCATCGAATCCGTACATGAATGGGAGCCCGGGATTCAACCATACGGAGG
>JBBPMO010000941.1:0-14322 GCA_038090315.1 Xanthoconium stramineum | reverse complement strand
AAGCATGATACTGTGCAGGCTCCACATGATCTTTTGCTCATTCTGAGATGGAAAGGCTTGTGAGGCAGGTTTCAGAAAAGGAAAAGCCACATATGTCTTGCTATGAATGAGGCTCATTGTTCTTCTTAAACTCAAGAAGAATAGTGGTATCAAACCAGTGGATCCAATTTGCAGCAGGATTCCCATCCTGATTTGTAGCACAACAACTACATACAACATACACATCTGGGCAGGCTGTGTCTTGGCATTCTGAGAGGGGTGTTGTAAATGGTTTCAAAATGAAAGAGAAGTTGCAATTGGGCGTTTGGCTGAATATCTTTGACACAATATCAACGAGTGATTGAAACGTATCAGTTTCAGAGGCGTTTGATTGAGCTGGTGCAACCTCGAAACCAGCCCATTGGAGGGTTGTGCCCTGCGAGGCGACCTTCAAAACACCGCTATCTGCCAGGCTCTTGCGTATTCCTGTGATGTTCGAAGGGGGAGAGCCGAATACTAAACGGATGAGCGTGGCATAAGGGACCTGTATATATTCCCCCACGTTTCTTAGGACCGCTTGTCGGCCTAAAGACAGGTCTCCCGAGCAATATTCACTCAGCAAAGTAAACTGTTGAATCAGTATAGTGTCTGGGGGCAACTGAAGTTGTGACTTTGATGGCAGAGTGCGAGGTGAGGTGTTGACCATTGTCATGGATGGTTTGAAGAGTTGTGACTGACCATCATGGGCGTGACAGAGGTTGTACTTGGAAGTCACTGGCAGCATCGGGCGGATTATATTGACATTGAATCGTTACCACCGACAGCTCTTTGCGTTGATACTGATGCACTAAGCGCCCGAACCCCGGTAAACAAGTTTTGACACTTGAAACGACACGGTTGACTTGTTCGGGCAGTGTCTATGTGCACGCGGCCTGCCACCTTGCTTGACAAGGTTTATGTGGCTGTGCAAAAAGTGTGAAGAGGCAGACCACTTACGGTCTACCCATCCAACTGAGTCTATCACTGTGCTCGATGTCCTCTATCCTCCGACCAGCGCGTCCTCAGCGCATCCTACGTGCCTTCGACGGAGTACGGTGGAGCTCGACGCAACCCACCTCGAGCCCAAACTCCCATCCCGCTCCCCCACCGTCGAGTTCTGTCACGAAGTCTCAAAACCGGCCCCATCTCGGCATCAGTGTTGACTCAAACCACGGTCTCTGGGCTTTTTTCCGAAAAAAGGAAGTAGATGGCGTAGTCACACACGAAACGCTTGAGGCTAGAGAGTCCCTTACTGAGTCCGGTATGTCTGGCCTTGGCTGAACACGCTGCTCGTATACTGACTCGCTTTGGTGTGGTAGGACGACCTTGGCGTGCTGCCGAACTCAGGCGGAAGAGCTTCAGGGACCTGCATACGCTCTGGTATGTCCTCTTGCGCGAACGTAATGTGCTCGCGACGCAACGGGAAGAGGCGCGTAGAATGGGTATTCAAAACCCTGAGGCACTCGCTGCGCCGACGATGGAACGAATGGTCAGTCGTCGTCTTGTTCACTCTTTTTTGTACGTTGGCTTATGCCCTAGTGAAGTGTCGCAAGTCGATGGCACGCCTCAAGTTTGTTCTCAATGAGCGACGGTTGCACTATGAGAATGTGTCTCAAGAGGGTGTTATGTCGCAGGAGGAGCTGTTGAGAGTTCCGGAGCCTCCGGCTCGTCGCATGACGCGGAGGGAAAGGACAGCTGCCCGACGCAAGGCGTTATCACAACCAAACGTCGTGTAATCTCGCTCATTTAGATATATCCAATACAACTGGCCAAATACACAAGATGATGGGTGACTAACTGGTCCGACCTTCGCGTCCACGAGCATGCTCCCAATCTACCATGGCCCGCGAGATCTGGCAATCTTTGATAGAGGGGTTTTCGTACATCTCTATTTGGCGCTTCCCACGTCTGAGGAGGTGTTCGATTGCAGCGACATTGCGGGGAGATACTGAGGTTGCCTGAGTGCGAAATGTATAGCGAACGAAGAGGGAGAACTTGGGTTGGGCTTGCGGTGGTTTCGTCCGCACTATCCGAAGTGCACTGAGCGGAAAGATGAGCGGGACAAACGACGAGACAAGGATCATACTCGCCGTCTGTATAGAGCGAGAACTTCCCTCTGCAGCCCGGATTGTTTGGAGGACATATCGGTTCGAAGGAGACTGAGAGAGGTTTCTCGGGTCCTGAACTAGATCGATGACCCTCCGACACCGCCGGCTAACGCGCCGAATTGGGAGAGGACCAGCTGACCTTGCCAAGTATGATCTCTAGTCTTTTTCGACCATTTGTTCGTGGGTGGTCGCCATACCATGCCACGGCAGTGCGCAACTTTTCCTCGAGCACCAAGATCCGTTCGGAGGCTGGGACCTCGAGTCCAACCGAGTATTGCAAAAATCTCGTTCGAAAACACGATTATGAAGGATACCTTGTCTCGCAGTTCTATCCTCGGCAATACCAGAGTGCATTCTATGCTTTGCGAGCTTTTTATGTGCGTATACTCATGTAGAACAATTGAATTACTGAGGTTTGCCGTCCCAGATCGAGTTGTCCATGATAAAAGAGGCTGTTTCACAGACAGCGCTCGGACAGGCCCGGCTCGTGTTTTGGAGAGACGCCATCAAAGACATCTTTGCTGTAAGTCACGCATTGGGTGCTTGTGCGTTTTACTGATGTCCTTTAGAACAAGCCCCCACGACACCCCATTGCACTTGGGCTTCACGAGGCGACTCAAAAGGGTCGCCTGATGCAGTACCACTTTCAGAGGATCATCGAAGCCAGGGTTCGTTTGCTCAGTGCTGATTTCTCAAGACTGATGTTGTATAGGAACAAGAATTGCATGCTCAATCGCATCTGACTGTCGAATCCATGACCTCACACGCCGAGTCCACTGCGTCGACCTTTCTATACCTCCTTCTCTCACTGCTGAACCTGCCGTCTGCAACGCTATCCCACGCCGCGTCTCATCTCGGCGTAGCGCAGTCGATCACGACGCTGCTGCGGGCCTTTCCGTTCCATGCGTCCAGAGGAATGATGGTCATTCCAGCCGAGATAACAGCCAAGCACGGAATGAACCAGCAAGCGGTGCTGACCAAAGGAGGAACGAGCAAGGAACTGGAGGATGCAGTGTTCGAGTTTGCGACGATCGCAAACGACAACCTGTTGACTGCGCGCAGCATGTTCCGAGAGACGGAGGGCAAAGTGCCGGAAGCGGCGATGCCAGTGTTTGCGTCAGCTGTGGGTGGGTTCGTGTGCGACGTTCCATGAGCTGATGATGTTGCAGATTCCCGTCGCATCAATATTGAGTCGATTGGAAGAGGTGGACTTTGACGTATATGATAGACGACTGCAGGTCCGGGATTGGAAGTTGGCTTTTCGAGTTTGGAGGGGTTACTATAAGAGGACTTTCTGAGCGTTATGCCGGCATTTGTGATCTAGCTATTGAAAGCAGAGACTGTACACTCGTCTTTTTCATCTCTCCTGGTGAGGCTGCGAGTCTGCGGGGTCCGCCAGGATGTGGGCAAGCTGCTTAAATTTGGAAGTCCGATGGTCGTACATTCGACTGGTGTGCACGGCTTGTCTCCAGACCACCACCCTCACAAACAAAGTGCGCACCTCCTGCCACGTTCATCCTCTCTCCTTCTCCCCTCCCTTATCCATCCTTATCCTCCTCTTCATCGTTCCCCATGGACGGTCTCTGTGGTATGTTCTTCCAGCGGTACCACTGACACTGACTCACCCCTCACCACCCTCCTAGACGATATCATCCAGCTCATCATCTACGAACTCAACGATCCATACAACTTCACACTCGCCTCGAAGCGTTTTCTCCGTGTCTCCAGGGATCCCTATGTTCGCGCCAATTACTTCCTCCATCGATACGGACACACGGACGCCATGTTTTGGGCGCTAGGCAGGGGGAGAATTCTCAACGACAAGGTCATCGACGTACGTCTTTTTCGCCCCCTTGTACCGATTCCATGTCCCACGCCGAATATATGCGCCTTTTAGATCCTCATATCAAGTGGCGCCTATGTATCTCGCTACATCATACAAGTCGCCATTCATCACTACTTCCGCTCTGCAAGTCACTTTATCAAGACGCCATGGGTCAGGTCAATACCTCTCCCCGTGTTCACACATTTTATGAAAGTCACTTCTGCGCTATTCGACGAAATACCACTCGCAAAGAACGAAGATGACGGCTACATTTTCAACTCTTTTCTCAAGGAGAGCAGGCTCCCTCAGGACTTGAAGAGTACAAAATGGGAAGATGTTCGTGAGATTTTGGACAAGTACAAGGTATGTTCTCCTGCATGCAATATCGCTTGGTTTGTGACTCGGTCTAGTTCATTCCATTCAGTATGAAGGTGTGCGGTTCGAGTTTTCTCGTTTTTCTTTTTTCCTTATGCCATGTTGCGAAGGATCCTTTGATGGCCCAACTGCCGATCGCACTCGCCATTGAACCAAGGCTACTACCTTTTGCGGAGGCTAACGGATTTCGGATGGACCCAAAGGTATCTCAGATCTTTCACGCTCGGTCAACATCTCACTCCGCGCTCATCAGTACCGCGACTTTGTTTTCCGTAAAATGTTCGAAAAACAAACGCTCAACGGCGGAGATCGAACTGACGAAATTGTGCGGAATGTTCGGGAGTTGAAGCGACTAGATCCAAGGTGACTTTCCTTCGGATCTCAGCGGAACACAATACTCATTAACTAAACAGAATGTTTTTGAGTCGTACAGTGGCGGCGGAAATATGTATGGAAGCCAAGAGCAATGAGTCCGCGTATCGAGCTCTCAAGGCACTTGATCGTTCAGGAGAGCTGTTGTTCAAGCTCAGGCATGTCTTTTTGATTGATCTCCCTCATCTGGTCTCTTATCATTTATCAGTCCCGTTGTTACCGAGTTGATGAAGGTGAGGTTGTGACACGGGATTCTGGAGGCGTATATTCAGTTTCCTTTCTAGCTTTTCATAAAGTCGCGTTCAATCACTTCCCAGTACACCATGAATGTCCTTCGTCAACTCTACACCGATTTCCCCAGTGCTGACCCAATGGTCCGAGTGGTTATGCTATTGACTGTATGTCTGTCTGATGGCACGTGGGGGCTCTCTGCCATGCCTGAAGCCCTCGTATCATTCCACGGCAAATTGGAGGCGATCGATTTACTGCCTTTGACGAAGGAGGACTTGTTTAATATTATGATCAACCCTTTCGTGGAGAAACATGATCTTCTGCTCGAATATGCAAAAGAAGAGATGGGAATGAGTGTGAAAGATATTAAAGACCTCGTGCAAGATGTTGCGCTCAAATGCTTGGAAATAACGAGCAAGGTAAGAACATATCTTTGCACATTTCGTCAACTCAATCTTCTTAGGGTAAGACCTTGCGCAAGCTTGCACAGTCTCATTCCCTTCACGACACTCTTGCGGATGCTGCTGTAAGGCAGTATGCGATTTCGCTGGACGATCTTCCTCCTACCGAGGACGAAAAAGCATGTGCTACCTACGAAGCAGCGCTGTGCCGAGAGTTCAGTAATGTGAAGATGTTGCGAGCCAATCCAAGTGGACCGTCGAATCATCAGACTCCCGGTACTTCTGCTTCTCTCCCCAGTGGATCAGGAGAACCCATTGTGGCTGAAATGGAAGGTCAAGAGAAGGACCCTCACGAATTTGTCGTCGATGTCGAGGAACGGGAGGAAGCGTCTCCCACGAGCGATGAACTTGATTTGGTTCGTCATTACCTCATACATGCACGTTCTCGTGCTGAACCTTCCGTAGGGCGCCATAGGACAGGACACGTTGTCTGCCATGATCCGCCAAGACGAGATGGCCCCCACTCGGTCCCGTAGACGGTCATACTACTATAGTCTTTATGGTGCTGATGTGAACGGAAAATTGGACTTTCCCAGTGGTGAGTACCCCTTGCACAGCCCAAGAGGACAGTATTAATGTATAATCAGACTCTTTGGCGGTCGGCAAGTGGGTCAGTGAGCATTACGACCCACGTAGTCCTATGATGGCAGTGTTCATGAACCATGCTGTGGTTAACTGTAATGCTTCAGTGCGTTCGATGTCGGTCCATTCGAGTCGGGTTTTGATCGTCTTTTTGCAGCTTCTTCATCACTATCTTTTGCCGGCGACGGCCGTAGGTTATACATCGCCATCGACTCATGTTCCTGTCACCTTGAAACACTTCAAGCTGCTTGCGCAATTAGGTCGAGCGCCTGTGAGTACGCTGTTCGTACCGCCTTGATTTTCGCACTGAATGCTACTCATAGACTTGGTCTCTCTACCATGAAATCGAGTTGGGGGCCGAGTTCTTTTTCAGTGAAGAAGACTACCTCTCGAAACAGGCTTTTCCTTCAGACGCGAGACGCTCTTATAAATCCCGTGTAAAGCTGAATGATATCAAGAAGGAAGCCAGTCCGCCAACCTTGTCCCGATCAACATGCCACGCGGAGCCGTCAACTCCACTGCAGACAAGCCCTCCCCGCACATCTCGGAGGCGACCCAGAAGATCCGCAGCCGCGACAGTGACATCGTATGTCATCCCGGACTCTGACGATGAAGCCATCGTAGAGGACGATATGGAGAATGCGATGATGGCTGTGTTGAGTCTGCAAGCGAAGAAGCGGAAGGTAGAGTCGAACCTTCAACGGTGGATCAAACACTTGTCCGCACTTCTTGTGGATGAGCAGCGAAAGGTAACGATATGTCAACTGCTGAGCATCTAGTCGGAGACCTGACTGTGATCATGTAGTATAAGGAGAAACGGAGACGACAAGACAGGAGTATAGACAGCAAACGACGAGTTATGAAGGTGAGGACTTTCGTACCGGTGTGCGCTGCGGGCCTAAACCACGCGTTCCGTGCAGACCGAGTTCCACAAGTCACTTACCATCCACCTCCGCTCGCTGCGTAAACTTGACCTTGACAAGCGGAAGCAACTTTATGGCTCCGATGTTCCAGAGGAAGATTACACTGACGATGATGACGACGACGAGTATCAAAACGTGCGCGTCTCAAAGCGGCGCCGCATAACCGCCTGAGACCTATGGACGCGAGTAGAAGCATGTGCATTGTGCATACATACATAACTTTAACTGTACACTTTCATTGCCTCCTAATTTCCCTTTGCTAGATTCATCCTAATGAATGTTCTTCGATGTACAGATCATAGATATGTCGACTGATGAACTAAAGCAGTGGCTATAATAGTCTTATCGAAACTACAGGCTCGAGTGTCTCCGGCAACCAGTTGTTGGCCAATTCTTCTCCTTGTTATCCCCGACGACGTTGGTGCCTTTCCTCTCCTTGCCGGTCAGCTCACGCCGCGGCTTCGCCTGCCTCTGGTTTGGGCCGAAGTTCGCCACTCCGGCTCGCAACACACCCCGGTCAGCCGGCGCCAGGCCTGGCCTTTTCTGGTATCCTGGGCTACACCCAGCCCGCCTACGGGAAGGCCCGCCTCACGGACGGACTTCCCTCCTGCTTCCCTCTCTCCCTGACGTGCCAGCCAAAAAAAAATTGTTAACACGTTGACCCCTTTCGATTCAAAATTGATATCTATAGTGGATTGACCGATCACCAAGCCTGACCCTCTCCTCGTCTGTCTCCAACCAGCTGCCCTCCTTGTCAGCGAGTACCGCGTCACGTCTCTTGTTCTCCCGTGCCATCACCACCCATAAATACGTGGCCATCAAAATCGCAAAGAGGACGTATCCGATGGCGATGAGGTTGGGTTTGCGGTAGACATGCGCACGGAGGGATGGTCGATATATCAAGGTCGCAGCGATGGCGGCAATGTCGCCGATCGTGACTTGCATCGCAACTGCGACCGCGCGTTTGGTCTGTCCGGATACATTTTCACAGGGCCAGCTATGTCATTGTCAGCGAGAAGCACGGGCGGAAGAACGCCAAGAGTGGCCAAGCCTGACCTGAGAAGTAACGCGGGCCAGTGTACACTCCAGCTGAAAAGAAACAGGTCAGTTAAAGTACAGATAGAGCCAACGGGGGGACATGTTATTCACCTGCCACGAGATGAATGCTCAAGTATTGCACACGAGCTAGAGAGTATTGTGAGATAATAAATGTAATGGAATCATATGGTCGCTCACTGCTTGCTGACAAGATCAGAATGCTATATCCTGAGAAACGGATTGGTCGCCACACCACATCCATGTAAAGTGTTCTCACCGATGATCGCGATTACCGCGGAGACGATAATAAACGGCGCACGCATGTTCACTCGGCTGGACAGCCAGACCGTTCCCCACACCGAGAGTGTGGCGACAAAATTAGGAGGCACCGTCATCCTACACATCGGGTCAGCTTGGCAATCGGATAGGAGTGAGAGACCTACAACTGGGCTTGCCATGCCTTGAATCCGAGGTCTGCTATAATGGTGGGCTACCTGTTGGTTAGTATGAGTATTACAGAGGGGTTGATGAAACGGGAGCACCAAAAACAAGCTGAGAGAAAACAACACGAATGAGAAGCCGTGGAACAGAAGTGCATATCCCCAGACTAGGTGATCCTCAAAGGCGGACCGGACGGAAGACCATTGGAATGCCTGATCCGTGCCTGCGTCAGAGTCGGCTTGCAGTCTTTCAATCAGGCGACTACGTTCTTCTTCCGTCAACTATAGAATGTCAGTGTAATCGAGTCGCACGATCGTCGGGACGAAACCTTACAAATTTCGCTTTGTGGGACCAAGTTGGCACGATGAAATATGCAATTAGCGATACGGATACTGTGAGTATACCCTCAAGAATGAAAATCCTAAGGAAGAGGTAAATGATTGGGTACAATGATTGGATCACACCCGGAAGGGAAAACCCACCATTGCCATCCTTTGCGCCCCCCCACGCCATTCATCAAACCGATCGTGTAGGCAAATATCCCTAAGAAACGCTCGCTAAGCATGAGCTCACGCGGATAAGAAAATACAACACCTCCGAATGCTCCTGCAAGAGCCGCGCCACCAAAGAACACAGCGACTCGCCAGCTGCGTTCCCGCCTGTGTGGGTGAAAAAGTGTATGAACACGCTACCTTTGAGGGAGAGTACTTCCCTTACCTGAGATAATATACAGAGAACACATAGATGACCCCAGGAAACAGGCCAGTTTCCGTCACGCCCAACACTTGAGGGGCGGGATCTCATCAGAGAAGGAGAGAGTGAAAAAGAACTTACGGAATCGTATGCCAAAAAGGCCAACTTGACTTGTCACGAGCCCTTGAGCAATAGAAACAATACCCCAGACGAGGGTCAAAGATGGGAGCCAAAATCGGGGATCAAAACGTTTCAAACTGTCTCCAGAGTAAGAAACGCGGCTAAACGAAAGGAATGGAATTACATGATCTACAAGAGAAAGGAATATGTCAGAAAAAATATGAATGGTTAGTGCACAGCAATATACATAAACCTGAATGACACACATTTGCGGGTACCTCGAAAAGTATGTATCCAACGAAATAGATCGCCAACGCAGTGTTATACGCGGATGGTGATACCCCCAGGTCCTGAGTGGCCGATCAACGAATGTCGGCATCATCACAAGCATATTCACCGCAGTTAAACCATCGAGTCTGCAGTTCATACAAGGTCAGTCAATAGTTGGCGTCAAAAATGATCGATAAACTTACTTGGCATTCCCGATATTTGATCTGACTGAACGTTTAGCGAATGAAACTGGATACCTGAGAGGTCCTACCGGTCGAGAAAGCTCAACAAGAACAAGGTGATGAATATTGGGAGTAGTCGAGCGTCAATCTTACGTCGGAGCCTCTGATCAAACAGAGACTCGTATTTCGAAGTATTAGACGGCTGGTCCTTCATTTGAGAGCTCGAAGATTTCTCCGAGTCCAGGTTGATCATGGTGGTCTATAAAGACCATGGAAGGCGTTGCCAGGAACCTCATATCTTTTATACACGGTTCACTTGAGAGAGTCTGGCGTAATTTCATGGTTAAAATTAGGCATCAGCTTACCAAAAGTAATGTGCCAGGGACAAGGCGGAGGTCCTTCGAGGAAAGTCGGGGTTAGACCGTGATGTGCGTACCTGACTCAAACCTAGTTCGTCAATGGGCGCACTGTCAGGGGCCAATTCGTGTGAACAGTGATGGACCACCGGCGAACAGGCTTAAGACCACAGGTAGTCCTTAGACCTCGACCGTGCCAATGCGGCAGGGCCGTTAACTCCATCGCACGCAAGTTCTTGTCTTCCAAGACATAGAGACGCTCCAGAAAATCCACCACTGCGACGGTGAAGGACCTTGAACGCACCACAGTCCACCTCCTACCTGTCATTTCTCAAACCACATTCTCCTTCCGATCCCCCTTTGGTACTTCTTGCCGCTCACGAACATACCGGAACTAGCCTGACCGATTTGGAGGTATGATACCGTCGGACGACCTACGGAGCAAGCTTGAGAAAACATTCAACGTTAGGTCGAAGACGATCCACAAGCGGTGGGCCAAGCACAATCGAATGAGGCTGTAGTAGGCATCCCTGGAGTAAGGATCGATCAAAGTGACAAGCGAATCTCAATATAACCAAGGGTGACTAGTGATTGAAGTTGGACCAGGCCAACCATCATGGTGTCACTGGCCAAATATCGACGTTCACACGAGTTCGACACAAACACTACGGTAAACCAAAATCCAGCGTGAACATCTCCAAACAAGTGTCTCCAGTATACATCGGTCAGTCCTTCGCCTCGACATCCCATCCCTGACGAAGTTTGCTTCGCAAGTAAAAACCAAAAATTGAACCTGATGACATCTTTGGACTCAAAGTTGATATCTGTAGTGGATCGACCGATCACCGAGCCTGACCTTCTCCTCGTCTGTCTCCAACCAGCTGCCCTCCTTACCGGCGAGTATCGCGTCACGTCTCTTGTTCTCCCGTGCCATCACCACCCATAAATACGTGGCCATCAAAATCGCAAAGAGAACGTATCCAATGGCGATGAGGTTGGGTTTGCGGTAGACATGCGCACTGAGGGATGGTCGATATATTAAAGTCCCGGCGATGGCGACAATGTCGCCAATGGTGATTTGCATCGCAACTGCGACTGCACGCTTGGTCTGTCCGGCAACATTTTCGCCGGGCCAACTATAATTTTATTTGTTGAGCGAAAAGCCGAGATCGAAGAGCGCTAAAGGTGGCCAAGCTAACCTAAGAAGTAACGAGTTGCCAGTGTACACCCCGGCTGAAAAGGGATGAATGAGTCAAAGCTCAGATGTCAACAGGAGTGCGTGTAATTACCTACAACAAGATGGATGCTGAAGTATTGCACAGGAACTGGAATTGTGAGATGACGGGTGGAACGAGGTTGTGTTACTCACTGTTCGCTGATGAAACCAAAATGACGTATCCTGAGGGATGGATTGGTTCGCACATTGTATTCACATAAGAGGATGTTCTTACCAATGATCGCGACTACTCCGGAGGCGATGATGAACGGCGCGCGCAAGTTCATTCGGCTGGACAGCCAGACCGTTCCCCACACCGAGAGTGTCCCAACGACGTTAGGAGGTACCGTCATCCTAGCCATCGGGTTAACTTGGCAATGAGATGGGAACGAGAGACGTACAATTGTAACTGCCATGTCTTGAACCCGAGGTCCGCCACGATGGTGGGCTATCGGTTGATCAGTATTCACACATGGAGAGCATGATGAAACGGGATAAACACCAGGAACAGGCTGAGAGAGTACAGCACGAATGAGAAGCCATGGAACAAGAACGAATATGCCCAGACTAGATGATCCTCAAAGGCGGATCGAACGGAGGACCACTGGAATGCCCGATCCGTGCCTGCATCAGAGTCTGCCTGCAGCTTTTCTATCAAGCGACTACGTTCCTGTTCCGTCAACTGTTAACTGTTAATGTAACCGAATCGCACGATCATCAGAACAAGACCTTACAAATTTTGCTTTGTGGGACCAAGTTGGTACAACGAAGTACACAATCAGCGATATGACCACCATGAGTGCACCTTCCAGAATGAAAATCCAGAATGAAAATATCGAAGATCGGGTAAAATGGTGGGATTACACCACGAGGATAAACCTACCATTGCCATCCTTTGCGTCCTCCAATACCATTCATCAAACCGATCACATAGGCGAATATTCCTAAGGAAGGTTTGTTACTTGTATACGAAAGTAGATACGAAGATGCCATACCTCCGAATGCTCCTGCGAGAGCCGAACCACCAAAGAATACAGCGACTCGCCAGCTGCGTTCACGCCTGTGTGGAGGTGAAAAGGTGGATAAAGCGCCCCCTTTGAGGGAGAGTACTCCCTTACCTGGGATAGTATACAGAAAACACATAAATGACCCCGGGAAACAGGCCAGCTTCCGTCAGACCCAACACTGGGGAGGGGTGGGGTCATATCAGAAAGCAAGAGAGTGAAAGAGAACTTACAGAATCGTATTCCGAAGAGGCCAGCTTGGTTTGCCACAAGCCCTTGAGCAATGGAAACAATCCCCCAGACAGGGTCAAAGTTGGGAGCCAAAATTGAGGATTAAAACACTTCAAACTATCTCTCGAATGAGAAACACAGTTAAACGGAGAAAGAATGAAAGTACATGATCTACAAGAAGGGAAATTACTCCATAGTCAGTACACAACAATATACTTATAAATTTAATTGACACACATTAACGGGTATCTCGGAAAGTACATATCCCACGAAATACAACGCCAATGCAATGTTGTATGAGGATGGTGACACCCTCAATTCCTGAGTGGTCGATTAACGAATATCGGTGCGTATCGTCACAAGGCTACTCACGGTAGTCAAACCATCAAGCCTGGAGTTCATAGAACGTCAATGGTTGTCGTCACGAACAACCAGTAAACTTACTTGGCATTCCCGATATTTGACCTGAGGAAATGTTTAGTGAGTGAAACTTAAGTACCTGAAGGGCTTACCGGTCAACAAAGCTCAGCAAGTACAAAAGTATGAATATTCAAGTTGGGAGCAGCCGAGCATCAACCTTGCGTCGAAGCCTCTTGTCAAACGGTGATTCATACTTCGAAGTGTTACCCAGCTGGTCCTCCACCTGAGAGGTCGAAGATCTCTCCAAGTCTTGGTTGGTCATGTCAGCGGTGGACTGAAGAGAGGTCGTGGAACAGCGCTGCCAGGGACTCCATGCTTTTTTATACATGGCCTGTCGCGATCCGAGTCACGAGAGTCCATGACGTAATGTCTCGATCATATGAACACCAAGTGAGGTCGTCTGAAGTGCGGAAACGCGCTTCTCATTCGTGTGAATAATCTACGTCTTCACTATTTCCAGTCCGATCCGGCGTCAGTCCAAAAGAGCACAATTGTCGTGGGTGACGTAATTTTCGTGAGTTCGCTGTTGATTGGGCTGAACTTCTCGGACGTATCTTCGGGTTACAAAGCCATCCCTTCACTGCAGGACAACCCGCCAACCATGGTCGTTAGTTAAGCAACGGGGTACGTATCATGATTTCTTGCCACTGTGATCACAACTCAAGTGACGACCGCGGCGGATCCGAGTCGGGCCAAATCGTGGTGGGATGTAGCAATATTGACCTTCCATCTTCAAAGGCCTTGGATACGTAAACCGCTGTTGAACATGCTGCGTCCCAAAAAAAAAAGTTGATCCTCGGGAACATGGAGCAAATACAATGTGCCCTGTTTCAGGAAGTCACGCAACGAGAAATTGAAATGGGCTTTAAACCCCCACCCGCATCCACGCTTTGGATCTACTGCTATGCCACAATCGTTCTCTGACGAAAAGGCTGGTGTCGACGTCGACGCTGTCGACAGTGAGAGGGCTGTCAGTGGCGCTCTGCAAGTGGTGGACTCCAACACCGAATTGCATACTAAGTTACTAAGGAAACTAGACTGGCATCTCCTGCCTCTCGTCTCATTGCTATACCTACTCTCTTTCTTGTAAGTCGATTTATTAACTCACTCCCTGCAAGTTTTTTTACCGTGTCTCGCCTTCAGGGACCGCACCAATATCGGCGAGTATCACTCTACCCCTTGCAATGTTCATATCGCTTACTCCCGCTATTAGCCAACACTAGAATTGCAGGCATGGGCGTCGATTTGAATCTTGTTGGGCTCAGATATAACACTGCCGCAGCAGTCTTCTTCGTGCGGATATTTTATTCGCATCTCCGATGAATGGCCTGGGTGACTAACATTTGCTTAGGTCACGTACTGTCTCGCACAACCTCCATCGTGAGTGAAAGCAACATACATCGGGTATGTGAGATACATAAACACTATCCCAGGAATGTCGTCTTAAAGCTCTTTC
>JBBPMO010000940.1:0-14344 GCA_038090315.1 Xanthoconium stramineum | reverse complement strand
AAGCTTAGAAGCGTACTTGTTGAGGATGAGGTACGAGGAGGGGAGATGGTCATGAGGGAATTCACTTCCTGGACACGTGAAGTCTGGTGTTCGGTGTGAGTATCATGTCTCGAGCGTGGATAGTGGACGTTACCAACCAAGCTTCGTTACGTCGTATGTCAATCCCCAGACCTGCTCCGGGGACGAGGACGAGGACCGTCTGCCTAAAGTCTGCAAGTTAACTTCAGCAAGTCAAGTCCCATCGGAAAATCTGATGAGTCACCTGTCTCGACCCTCGAGAGGATGCGTTTCATTGTCTCGTAGCACAAGTCACGCTTGGTCCTTGCCTGGTGATAAATGTATGATGGAGTGCGGGGACACGGAAACACGCACTGCATCTTCACTCCAATCGCGAACGAATTGCTTATGTAAGCTCCTCAACCCGTCCAATGCAAGCTTGAAGTCTGTGGTCTTGTGCCTCGACCGCCCTTTCTCCTGGGATCCATTGGTTTCGCATCGTCGGGATGGCAGTCCGAATGGACATGCGTCACCTGAAAAAATGCGTTGATCTCTCAGAATCCCAGTGTCCGATAACAGCTCCTACCCATGTATGGCCCTCTAAAGCGAATAAAGCGAACCGTCACCTTTTTGGGGCGTGGCAATACACACCCAGCTTGAGCTCATCCAACATGCGCTCCGTCGCACGCTCACGATGCGACAAGTTTCTTGCAGTTGCTGGGAGGGCGGAAAAAACACCGTCTGGCGTCAAGAGTCTGTCTTCTATCACCGGCCTCTGCCCTGTTTTGCTGGAGCTGATGAGTTTTCTCGTTCTCGTTCTTTCTTTCTTTCTTTCTTTCTTGATCCAGGAAACACACTCAGATCGACAACACGGTCCTGGATTCGTGGAAGTGCGATCAACTCGTCAAAGTGGAAGTGTTACTGACTGTAGCAGTCCTCGAGTCTTATGAACCAAGCAGCCATGGCTTGTTGGTCACGCTCTTGTCAAGGGACGTTTGCGACAATGAAATGTAGCCCTCGCAGATACCAAACAGGTTCGTCTTCTCTGCTTTTCAACACTAACCCTCACGCTATTTTACGTTAAGCCCATCAAAATCCAGCCATCTGTATTGGGCTATATCACGAAGTGTGTTGCACTCGTCGGTGAGGGAAAAACCCACGATGCCCGGCTACGGTTCCCGCCCCACTTCTCCAGCGAAGGGCAAGGTTGGCTCGACCGTTTCGACTGCATCCGACGCCTTGTCGTCCTCTTCGCTTTTGGCACCCCCAACCGGGGGACTAACAACAACTGGCAGGGTGGCACCCAACTCAGCCCAAGCAATTTCGCAACCACGTTTACCACTTTCGCAAAGGCAAGAAGCACGACAAGTTCCTCTGCTATCTCATCCATGGTTTCATCCTTGCGCCGACCACAAACATCGCCGCGTTCTCTTCTCACTTCGGTCTGCTACATTGTCGCAGCATGGAAGGAACGTACACCAGGTCTCGGGAAAACTCGGTCTTCTACCGAATCATCCATGTCGCCGAGTGTAAGGCCTGACACTGTTTTCGGCCTCCGTAGACGTATCTCACGGGTCGAGAGGGTTCAACAACCTGCCTCAGAAAACACAGCCAGTGGGCCCAATCCACCCAGCACCCCAAGGAGCACCAATAACAACAACATCCTCCCTTTGAAATGACCGAGCTAGGTGCTTACGCCCGAGACAGTCAAGAGGTACATGTTCGAATATCTTTCATTTCATCCACGCTAACGATACGTGCAGCCCCTCCACAAAGGCAATTTGTGGTACCTGAATGTGCATTCTGGACCACCATATCGATGGCAGCGTTGGGAAGTGTTGTTGTACCCACACATATTACTGCTCTCTTGGATTGCCCCTGGTGGAGGAAGAGGTATTAGATCCACTCAACTGTACTGAGGTGCGCTCGGTTCCCTCCCTGAACCACCCCAGTACAAGAGAAGATGTCGGAACGATTGCCGCTCGTGCTCAAATCGCCAAGGGCAACTGTCCTCCTTTGATGGAGTTACTCTGTCCTTTCCAGCTATTGTACACTGATGATGTCGAGCGACTGGCTGCAGAAAGTGCAAGAGAGAGAGTACGTTGGGTCGGCGCCATTTGGTATGCTATATTTTACTTTCGTAAAATTTCTTCTGTTGATTCCTCTTTCAGGGAAGTGTTGGATCACACCGTTACGTTGCCGAGGTGTTCAGAACCTGGTTCCCCTGCTGGCTCCATCAGAACTATCCACACTATCATGAGCGCCACTAGCGCTTCTGGCTCTGGCTCTGGGTCCAGTCCGGCATCAACGATGTTTGTGCCGCCCTTACACGATTCCCAGTCTTTCAGACCTCTCAGACTCCTCGAGCACACATTCATGATCACGTGCCCCTTCTTTGCCTCCACACCACACACATACAACGGACGATGGAACGGTGTCCAATCAGTCTTACATCTATTACGGTGATCCACGTGTTGTCGCACCTAGTCGAAGCAGTTCCTTATGCTGCACAAGCTCACTTACTGACCTGGATGAGGAGTTTGCCTCTGCAGTCAGTCGTGTGAGGAACACGAAACCAGGTCTCGGCTTTGGTCTATGCCTCGTTGGTGGCGTAATCTTGGGTGACGGTTCGCCTGTGACAGTCTCCAGCGGTCCCAGGCTTGGTGGTGATGTGCGCCTAGTGGTAAAACCAAGACACGCCCCCCATTTGACATCTCAGACGACAACTTCTTCTCTGCAGGTTCCAGAACTTCCTCCAGCGAGCCTTGTACGACTACCAACTCGTTTTCGGCAGATACTTTCACTTCATCATCTGACATGCACCGGACCACGACTGGAATCATAACGGACGAGACGGTGTTCGAGTTCACGTCCGGTGGCTCCAATACACAAATCATGCTCTCCATGCTCTCCTACCGGCATACCGGATTGAATTCTTACTTGGGCGACTCACACGGGGATCGTGTACTTACAGCAGCTACACGCCATCTTCCCCATCTTCGCTGTTCAGGAGTCCAGGGATCCGGAGGAGGCGCTTCAGTAGGAGCTACATTTCTGACAAAGAGAACACGGCTTCAGGTTACACGTTTTCACAGAGTCATTCCACACTAAGCAGCTAGACAAGGAGCCGCTCGACTACTCCGACCCCCGCTCCTTCCACTGCTTCCCTATCAGCTCTTGAGATCTTGGACACCTCAGGCAGTGAGGTTATGACACTGCCAGTTCCCCATCGACCACATCCTTCAATTCCTTCCAAGACCGATTTTGCAACTGTCGAACAGTGCAAAACAGACGTCTCTACCGAGTTCCACATGGTGGACTGTTGCCAGTGTGCCTTGGATATCTCATCTGAATACATGACTGCAGAAAAGTGCAAGACAGAAGCCTCGACTGAGTTCTATATGACTGAGAAGTGCAAGACGGAAACGGAAACCGAGTTTGTCATGGCTGGGCTCAGAAACTCATTACGAGACAGCGTCGTTATGCAAAACGATCCCTTCCGAAGAGAAAACACCCCGCTCGTTGGCTGTTGATCTTCCCGTCGAAAGGGCATCGACGCCTCCTCCAAAAACTCCCATGGATGTTCCTTCCCTGCAATTACCAGAGTCAGACGTCCACCTAGACCTCGAGGACGTCACTCCGGAGTCTGTACCTCTCCCTTCTTCAGAGATCAGTCCCATTTCGAGCGTCGGTCGTGACCTCGAGTCGGAGCATCTGGATGTAACGGCAATGCACTCATCCATAGAGAGCTCAAGTGAGCTCTCGATCTCTCTACCGCCGACAATTGAATTAACCTCCAAAGAAGAGTCGCGGATGCCAACTTTGTCTAGCACCGAATCTTCTGAGTTCGTTGTGAGCGAAGAGAGCCCACCATCTCCAGCTCCACTTGCGACCACGGAATCTTCCCCTTCCGTTCACCCTCCCAATCGCCCTCAGAGACCAACTTCACTTACAAATCATCGCAGCTCCTGCCGACACCTCTCACACACTCCCTCTGTATTCAAGAATCGCGGGATACCTCCCCCGAAACATCTTTTCTACGTCCTGGTATTTCCCCATTGACTAGCTTCAGAAGCTTGACAGCCATGACAGAAATGATCACTACTTCGGTAGTATCTGCACCTCTTCCACCACTGCCACCACCACCACCCACGCTGCCCCCTCCAGTCACCCAGTCAGTCTCCTCACCCTCTAGCGGCCTGACCCCTTTCTCATGTCCACGGAATCATCGTCCCTGTCTTGCACTCCATCCACCATCTCTACCGTCTCTAGTCTTTCGAGTAGAATCAGTCTGGCGGAGGACGATGTCATGTCACTGGCTGATCTCCCATGCCTTCTGAGGTGTCAATGGAACATTCTCTCCTGTCGAGCATAAGCTCGATGCACTACGTGAGTACCTCTTGCAGCCAGTATGTTCCGCATTCTCATTGCTTGCAATCTCCGTAGCCAACGAGGGTGCCACCACCGGAGTCCCCTGTCTCTCGAGCACGTCAATCTGGAGATGCCGCAGACAGAATGACCTTCCATCCACTCTGATCTGGAAACGGTGCCAACGCAAGTACATACCAAGTGCACTGAAGTTATAATGGTTGAAATTGACCGGCTGCTCCATCGGATCAATGAATTGGATCATTTCAGGAGTGAGGAGAGTCACGAAATCACAGAAAACATACAAATAATTTGGGATGAGCTTTTCAACTTATCAAAATACGTACACACATGCTTGGTCGAAACTGAAACTGAGAGGATATTGTCAAAGAATGGCCAGCACCTCCATCTGTTTCCTGTAGGGACCAGTCTGTGACTGCCATCTCCATCTCAGAATGTAGGGATCAGTCAGTCAACGCCATGAGCATTACCTCCGGGCCCCAGGTTGCGCCAGCTGGACCTTGGGTGTATCATGGTTTGAGACCAATCCCACTCATGCCACCACCTGTCACTTTTTATCTTCTCATTCGGACTTCAACCTTCTGGATGTGGAAGAAGTGGAACTGCCTCCACCTTCACCTGCCTGGCCATCAGAACTGTTGTCACCCTCATCTGACTTTACCCCTTCAATTATCTTGTCTTCTGAGCCATCACTTGGGCCAATGCTTTCTCTCACACCACCTGGCAGGATGTCCAGCAAGACCAACGAGACAAACTAGACCACCAGAAGACCATAGAGGAAACAGACTATCCGAGTTACTGATAGGGGAGAGACTAACCAGACACAGGGACAAAAGGTCTGAGACACAATCAGAAGATTTACAAGCTGGTGTAGAAAGCCTACTTTCCCATTGGAGGGACATGGTTTGGGAATGAGACCATCATTTTCCCATTCTAGCACCTGTACCTCACCACGCAGGTCTTTCATTGGACAAACAATTGATGCAGTTACTAAACATCATCAGCAAACTAGCCTTCTACCAGACAGAACTGGACAGAACTGGCCTGTCTGTCACCCTTTACAGAGGTCTCTAGTAAGGTTCCTTACTGGCTAGACCTGGGCTGCACTTTGACAGACCTCTTCCAGTCTGGACCAGACATGTTGCCAGTGATCTGAGAGGGATTATTCCCAGTTTTGATAGGGTTTGACAAACTGTACTAGGCTAGCTTTGATATTCAGGTTAGAGCAAAACTCAATCAATTGCACAACATATAACTATACAAATCAGGACTAATGAAGATCAACATTGAAACCACTGCTCACCGCCCCCACTGGATTCGTTGCACCACTGCTATATTACATGAGTCAGGAACCTAGCGTGGCTAATACATTACTGTAGTTGAAACACACCTCCCCAAATGTGCCCACTTCTCACACAAGGCCTTCGTTTTGACATGGTGGATATCGCTGGAATCACACTTGTCCATAAGCCCAAGGATTTCGGTATACACAGGGGAGTAGACACCAACTCTGAAGTTGACTTTGGCCTGTCCCAAAACTATCTCATCTAGTATGACTTTGAGCTGTTACCTCGTCAGCAGTGTCACAAACGACCAAATAACTGGAAGGGGACGAACAGCTGTCACAGTGATTGCCACCGTGATTCTCGGGATCTCTTTTGTGAAAACTTCAGGGAATAACTTGCCAACAGACACGGATCCAGCATAAAAAAAGTTGATTATAAGACCCGAGAGCACCGGGTGAGCAAGATTGTTGACATGGCCCTGGAAACAACGTGAGCAGATCAAATTTTAAAAAGGATTCCTTACCTGGTTGTCATGGCCATCTCTCAGGAAGAGGCCACCACCACCCAAAAGTCACTTAGCAATTTCGATGTTGTATTCGCAATGATGTTCAGGATCCCATTGGTAGCACTGAGCAACCCAGGTTCAGGCCTTTTTCCTCAACGAAGATCACCAATTTCCCAGGTCTTCCCACATCTGGCAACTGATGAGTATCAGAGCCGACAAAGGGGGGAACAATACCAATCAAGTGATTCCTGACGAGTGCTGTGGCCACCAACCTGTAGACTTATATATAAGGACCTGTATATTTCAAAATGCTCGGCTTACCTTCAGAAATCAACAATCCTCGAGACCGCTGCTCTGTGATCGCTTCATTAATGTACTCAATAGCTTTGACACTAAAATTGGTGTGTACAGGGAATGGGTTAATTGACGCGGCATCACAATGTGAAAATTGCTTTGCCTGTTCAATAATATCACATGTCGGTGGGTTGTAGTATTGAAGCTGCCATGGCTCAGAGCCATCCGTGGCAGGGCTGACAGCAGTGCCTTGCACAACAGCTTGTGGGGTAGCAGAGTTTTCTTGGGACAGCTGGGGTTTAGGATCAGCAGTAGCTGAGGATGGAGGTGTGGTAGACATGTTCATTGCAGAAGAGCTTGAAGGTACATTCCTATTGGTCAATCTATTTGAAACATCTGATCAATGACCTGACAAGGTTTGTCAATGTTGAGTGGTGAGTAACTCCGAATTAGTGGGGAGATGAGGGGCATGGTTATGTTTGCAGTGCATGGCTAGAACGTCCTCCGCCTCCATCTGATTCACGACCTCACGGTTGCCTGTGTGGAGAATAAGTTATGGTCCTTCTGCGGTGAGAGACTTACCCCCAGTCGGTTGTGGGTGTACATGTTGCTTAACAGCTTGACAAGCAGGGTAGGTGAGAATGAATCTTCTGAGTCATGAAAATACATACCAGGAACCAGTCGTGGACATGGACGTGAGTTACCAGCTTGAGACTCAGGTGGAAGGTCCTGCCTGCTTTGGTGAGGTACAGAATAGACATCTGAGTCCACCCCATTGAATTCCTGGCGATGGTCATCTACCGAGTGGCTGTTAGGAGCATCCTAGGAGCAACAGGTAGGAAACATACCATTTCCTTCATAGAGTGCTTGCTCAGCTAGTCTTTCATCCTCACTGGGGGAGGCTTCGTCGATCTTGAGGTAACAGATGTTAACTGCGCCATGAGTTTGGAATTAGTCTTACCTGTGGGATGGTTTCTTCATCACCAACGTGAGGAGAGGCAAGGAGACTGTGCCGAGCCCCATCCATGCTGAGAGCTGTGTGGTAGAATGAAGTGGTACATTGCAACCTCGCAGTAGATCGGGGAAGCTCAGGTTCAGGGTCTTCAAAGTCTTTGAAATGCAACGATTGTGGGATGTAATCAGAAGGTCAAGGACCAGACAGGTTTTCTGATGCCAGTGAATGTGTAGATTGGTAGGAAGACCGATGTTGTTGTTGAGCGACCTGTGAATAAGTACACTGATCTGAAGTGGATGAACAGACCGAAGAAGCGTGTGACGTTAATGCAGTGGAAGCACCAGACGAGGACCTTCCAGAGAAGAGCAAAGCAGGGGGGTGGAGGTCTGGGATGAAGTTGTAGAACAGGTTGGCGAGAAACATTTGCGAGGCAGTGCCTGAGTCGAGGCAGGAGGATTTGGGTCTGGGACTCTGAAACTGAACTGCTCGCCAGGTGCTGCTCTAGAGAAAACAGGCTGTGAAGGGGCAAATGAGGCAGGTGGTTTGTGTCTTTGAGACGAGGTGATTGTTGCTGCCACATTCGACCCACTTGTGTCTTCAGAATTAGGTGCCATAGGATTAATATCTTCTTCCTGCGTTGCAAGATCCATCCACAAGCTCAAACTGAGCGTTCAGTCTGAATTCACTCCAGAGCCTGCATCTGAGCCAACTGACCCCCAGTACCTTTGCTGGCATGGGCAGAACATCGTCCAGTGCCCATCTCAGGCCCTTTATCTGAGTTTGACATTAGTAGAGGTCACCATGAGTCAAAGACTTACCTGGGGGTGAATCCAGTCGTGCTTGCTTGCCTGAGGTTCTCGATTTTTTTACAACTGTAGGAGGTGCCAGGTTACTGTCATCATCGTCATAGATAATTCTATGTTTTGCCATCGCTGTCAGAAGACAGGAGACAAAGGAACGAATGCAAGTTTTTCGCCATTTTGAACTCGTTAAGCATGAGGCAAACACATGTTTTTTAAGGTCACACAACTTGAAGGTAATCAACCATAATACATATTCAGAATTGGTAATCGAAGAGGTACATCATCGTGTAACACATCATGACTACTGGCCTACACAAAGTGAGAGCAAATGAAGCAACACATAACTAAAACAGGGAAGTATACCCATGCAAACGACCAAGACTACTATTCTCTTGGTATCTTGGAACTCTGCCTACCTGATCGACAGGCAGAGCATGAGTAGTTTTTGTACATTTCTTGGCAGTTTGAGATCCAGATTGATGTTCAGTAGCATTGCATTTTGAATTGCTACCAGAGGACGACCTTGAATGGTGGATAAGTGAGTCCCCAACTCCCCTTGAACCAGAAGCACTCCCAGAGGACATCCCTGATCTGCAAATCGGGTTAGGACGTGGGAGATACTCAGATGACAGAGGACTGCATGATGGGAAACCGGTCAATTTAGAAGACAGGGGGGTGTTGAATCGTTTGGGTACTTGTAATGTAGAAGGGGACTTGGGTGCCAGCTGGCTATCGAAATCCTGCTCAAATACCTTTGGTGAGCTGGGAAAATCGTAGGAGGGCGGGGTGTCAAGTGGAGGTGCAGAGGATGAGGTGGTGGCAACTTGTTGAGGTACATGTAGAGGGGGGGTTGAGGTCACAAACTGGGGGGAGGGGAGGGCTATAGACTCTGGTGGAACTGCTTTTCTTGGCAGACAGTTCACTTCATGTGGTGTCTCCCAGTGGGTAGCTTGGAGAGTGACGAGTGTACTGGCGATGGCAGTGAGAAACATGTTGTGGGTAAATTTGGGGTTTGATCTGAATCCGCCATTGTTGTCCATTTTGATGGATAGAATAAATTCCTCGCGGATGAAAGTAAGGAGAGGTATGATTGGCCAGAAGTATGAGGTGATGTTGGGTAAAATGAGCATTGTCCAGCCGAAGTCCGACTGAACGATGAGGGTTTTCTGGAGAGTTGGTCTGAATACAGCAAACAGCAGATTGAAGCAAACGGCGAGTTCTTCATCAGATTTGAGAGTCTTCAGCTCCTGGAAAAGAAGGCACATGCCAACCAGGACATAGAAGAATGATTCCAAATCATGAGCAGGTTTGTGGTCAATAGGTTCCCCTGAACCTATATGACTAAGTTCTGTGGCCATCCAGGGCCACATTCCCTTGTGGACATCAGGATGCGAACGTGAACAAATGGAAAAGGACCCACTGTATGATGAAGTTTATCATTAGGAATGCTTGAAGACCTTGGCAGCAGATCATTTGCCATAGGGACAATGATGTCGTCTGTACTATGCAAGTCATTCCAAGAGATATATTCCACACTGTCAGGTGTCCAACTGACAGGGACCGAGTCAAATGAAGAAGTTTGGTATTGCAGTGGAGGTGGTACAGACAGCATTTGTGAGCACTCGAGATCACAAGAAGGGGAGCCAGAGGGAGAAATGTTCGAAGGAGGGGAGAAGTCAGCATGGTCAGGAGTTGGGACTGCATAACCCCAGTCGGCCAGGAGCCCACAGTGAGGACGCCATTTGTTGACCAAGCATTGAAGAGTTTTGCAATACTTGCTCGGGTCGTCACCTTGAGACAAGTTCTTGAGTACATCGCTGACCAGATCCCTCCCTGTCACTGAGACAAACAACAAATTGAAGAGACTGATGTTGCGATGCAAAATTTTGGCAAGTTTGACCACATCACAATGCGCTTTGAAGACTTTGTGAGTGAAACATATGGGAATTCAACTGCAGGGGGCTCACTCGTAATACAATCCATGAACCCAATCAATAGTTCTGCCAGGGAAGAAAATTCGAAAATGGGATGACCACAGGGCTTTGTTACCAAACGGGAAAGGACATGCAAGTGGTACAGAGGCTTGTCAAAGTGGCTGGACAGCAGAGTGCGGGCTATATGGGTCGAATTGGTGACAAGCACCTTTGTGAGGGGGTGTTCGGTCTGGACGAGCTGTTTGAGGATTAACTCAGGTACCCCAACTACACCTGCCTGATTCAACATCGCTAGAATTCTCCCCTCAGTATATCGGCACAAGGGGTCCATGAACGAATCTTTTACCACAACTTCATCATCCACACCTGACCGAGTAAAATGGCTGCTCCAAATGGTTGTTCCACAACCATGTAGAGACCCTGATATGAATAGAAGCTCGTTGACATTGATCACCCCCTTCCCCCCATCCACCAAGGTCACTTTGATATCCCTGGTTTTGTTTTTCACTTCATGGACGGTAGGGTCAAAGCCAAGCGTAATGCGGGAAGCGAATGTGATTCTGAGCAGGATGCACAAGAAAATCTCTGGAGAAGAGTGAATGTTGATAGGTTGGGTGGAGATAGAGCCACCATGATTGAAGAGCGTGAAAACAATGTCCTCGCCTAGGATCCGGATGCATGGCGCAGTGTAACGACCGTCCTGAGCCTGGTGTAGGAACGCTGCCTTCCCTGCGAGCTTGATGAACAATTCCTTGAGGTTGTCTGTCTGGTTGCTAGCTTTCATCTCACCAGTAGAGAGGACGTCGACTCGAATGTCAATTTTCCTTTCGCTGACCGGCCTGTGACACAGAATAAGGTCAGGCTTTTGCATTGCGTTGCAGCCAGCCAGCCCTTTGTTCACTCCATCTCCAGTCCATTCCCTTCACAGATCTTTGTCACCTTCATGTAATAATCATCACTAAAACTGACTCACCTCTCAACATACCACAGATAGATGTCCTTTTGCTTTCCAACCACATGTCGAATGATGTTATTGAAAAAATTGGACATCTCGGCTTCCGTGATCCTTGTTCTGGAACTAGTCAAAATGGCAAAATGGCTGTTGGTATATATTGAGGATGGTAACGATTGTAAGATTGATGATATGGAGGGTGGTGGGCCTTCAAGTTGGAAAGCGTCCTTGAAGATCCTCCGATTGCAAAAGAAAGCGTGGATGAAACTAGGTGTCTGTGCCTCACTCAGTACCCAATGGACTGCATGGGTGTTGTTCTCAATGAGAGGGTCCATCAAGGCACGATACAGATCCTGTTTGCGGCACAGTATGGGTGGCAGAGATGCGAGCTGGAAAATGGGTGAGGACCTCTGTCAATAGGGCACATTTTACGCAGACACACAACAAGCAGTGAGAGTGGTGTCACATGCGAAGTGAGCGGACACTAATCAGAACAAGATTTTATCAAGTAAGCTAGATGAAATATGTATCTGACTACCTTGGCAGTCTTCATTGCACAGATATGGAGATACTCAAGGAGATGGTTGTGGTACAAGAGTGAGAAAAGCGGTGATCTCTCACCATTTTTATCTGATGAATACGTATGATAGAAATGTTCACTATTACACAAATTGTTGTGACAAGAGACTAGAGAGGACACATTGCGTAGTAAAACTCCTTAGACCAATACTTATTCAGCCAAAACTCACTCGTTAGCTTGTACAGTAGCTGTTGTCTTGACTCAAGTGGTGATGAGCTTCCTTGCTGAAATTCGGAATCAGATGGGCAGGTGATCGTATGTGAGAAACAGGGATGACGCTGCCGATCCAAGTCCCGTTCGCCTTGGTAGCCCTTCAGAGTAAATGCATACCTGTGCCAGGATGCACACCGCCCATGTCTGCTTGCCAACGAACGACATCAAAGTGCTGGACATAGGCAACCAGGTGATTGATATTGAGGAGCCTAAAGATGAGTCGGAGCTGGACAACTGTATGATCTATTATCAACATGTTACTACCACAATGGTTCATTCTAATGGCGCATGAAATCAAACCTTTGATGCCTTGCTGGGGCCAGTCGCTCTTTGACTTGGGGCTCATGATGACTGCATCGTAGAGACCATGAGGGTGGTTATTGGAGAAGGGAAGTGCATGTAGGGTTTGCACGTCATCTACTCTTCCGCCACCATGGTAAAGGAACTGCTGTATGCACAGCCTGTACCATATCTGAATGTGATTGCTGACCAGTGGACAGTGGGGATCCTTGGCATGAATGCCAGTCACCAGGTGGTCTGAATCATTTTGGATATGTTGCAAGAAATTGGCAATGGCAAAATGAAGGTCAGGGATTTTGAAACAAGCTGCTGCTTCATTGACACTCAGGCAAAGGGAAGGTTTTATTGCAAAATGGAAAGTGGTGGTGGAGGTGGTGAAGGTACAATGGGGCCTCAGGGTGTTTGGAATGCAACCATGTGCAAGAGAATCAGCAACAGAGAAGTAGTTGACAACCTGATGGGATGGCTCTAAGTGTTGACCATGAGAGGGAATATCATCAATATCATCGTGATCCTCACCGCCCAGGTCAAAATCATCATCGCTTTCCAGAATAGCAGATTTTGTCCCCTGAGTTTCCAAATATGTGGCCAAGTTGAAGCGAAAACACTTGTTGGAGTGATTGAGGTGACAAGCAATCTGGTCGTAGTAATTCTGGTTGTTGCCCATGCGAGTGGGGTTCTTGATCTCTTGGACATGCGCATGCTCTGTAGCGTCAGCAGACCACTGCCAGACAGGACCAGAATGTCGGATATCTGAGACAACACTTTGAAGTAACTCCAACTTGGGTATCTCCCAATTAGAGGATTCCTTCCGACCACTGGCTTGGATGACTGTGTCTTTATTGTCATGAAACACTTGAAGTGCTTCTGTTAGCCTGTCTAGCGACTGATCAGAGAATACAGGGGCCTGGGCGAGGTAATGAAAGTCAAGTAAGGCATGGACGGTGATAAGAAACTGAGGGGGGACTGCACCAGCAATGACACCGACAATATACCACTGGACTGCACAGTGGTCACGGCCAGTGACTTGCTTTAGTTTGGAGATTCCATCGTCGAATGCGCAATATCCGACTGGAGTTTGCAGAAGAGAAAACCAAAAATCTAGTTCAGCAGGGGTGACAACTTCAATACACCATTTAACGTCATGGTCCCAGGCAAAGCAATGAAAATGGTGTAGAGTTTCAATGTGAAGGAAAATTGATGGGCAGGATAGTGGCCATCTGTTCCAAAATGGTTTGACCACCCCATTCAATGCAAGGGCCTTCGCAAACTTCAGGAATGCTTTCCAGTCCTTGGGGGAGCATTGCTCGGAAGCTCTTCGGATGGCACAAATGGTATGTGATCCAGTATGTGGAGCGTGAAAAACAGGCTCTCCGAAGCGTTTCAAGGTTGCTGTTGTGAACGGGGAAGCCTTTGGACCCATGCATGCGAGCAAAGTCTGTTCTGGTGTATCCGCAATGTAACCTGCAAGTGGTGTGTAACAGTAGTGAAGGTTCCTGACAGGGTCACTCATCATATAACCCACGCATGCAGCCATCTTGAGTGGCTCTAGAACTTTGTTCAGGATGGCATGGGTGAGTTGATCTTGCAGAAGACTATGAATGTGACTTTGTTTGTGGGTGAATTTTGCAATGGGAAGGAGCACGAGGAGGAAATAACTATGCAAGGATATCTTGGAATGAATCACTGGATCGATATTCATGAGGCTGATAAGGAGAGGGTACGCCATTCAATTTCCACTCATGACTGAGATGTTTGTCTTATCAGACAACAGGACGACGCCCAATATCGTCCCACCCTCAGGGATTTGATCCTGAAGCTGTCAATCAGCATTGAAACAGAAGATTCGACTAAACTGACCTGCATGGCCCATGCAGAGTCCCTGCTCAGCCAATCCTCATATATGCAACAGACTTGCATGGCACACATCCAAACTTTTCGGGGAACGAACGAAATATAAGGGGCAAGTAGTGGATGACTTAGTAGGGCCTGTAGACAATCCAGTGCCAGGCGGTAGAAGAGACAGACAGGTTATTTAGTGTGAGACTCAGGTTCCATCTGTTCGCACAACCACTTGGGTCTGGCTGGAAGTGTCTTGACTTGAGCCTGAAGATCTCTGGAAGTTTTGAATGAAAG
>JBBPMO010000939.1:0-14375 GCA_038090315.1 Xanthoconium stramineum | reverse complement strand
GAAGGCCGCTTTCATCACCCCCATGGGACTCTTTGAACCCACTGTCATGTTCTTTGGATTCTGCAACGCTCCCCCCACCTTCCAAGCTTTCATGAACCACATCTTTGCAGATATGCTTCCGGAGAAGTGGCTTAAAATCTACATGGATGACATGGGAATCCACACCAAGGATGACGTAGCTCTCCATCATGAGCGCACCTGACGTGTACTCCAACGACTCAGAGAGCATGGACTGTCACTCAAACTGTCCAAATGCATGTTTGACGCCCCTCGCATGGAATTCTTAGGCATGATCATTGGTCAAGGAGAAGTCAAGATGGACGGAAAGAAGCTGGAAGCCATAGAGAAATGGAAATCCCCCACCTCAGTCAAAGGAATCCGGTCGTTCACCGGATTTGCAAACTTTTACAGGAAGTTCATCCCAGACTTCTCTAACATTGTCGCTCCCCTCAACCTGCTCACTCACAAAGAAGAACCCTGGATCTGGACCCAACTCCAGCAATGCACCTTTGAACGTCTCAAACACATCTTTTCCTCTGCCCCCGTCCTATGAATCCCCAATGTGACCCACCCCTTCTCCATCATGACCGACACCTCCTTGTTAGCTGCAGGAGCGGTACTCATGCAGGCAGACGAAAACTCTGACCTACACCCATGCACTTATTTCTCCCACACCTTCTCCTCCACCCCATGCAACTATGACATCTACGACCATGAACTCCTTGCAGTAATCTTAGCATTAGAGGAATGGCGCCAATATCTACAAGGAACTACGCATCCCATCACCATCATCACTGACCACAAGAACCTCTCCTACATCAAGGACCCCCGAAAATTATCCAGACGGCAGGCCAGATGGTCATTGTTCCTGCAGGACTTCGACATACAGTGGCAGGTCACCCCTGGAACCAAAATGGCCCCAGCGGACGTGTTATCCAGACGTGACCATGTAGACACCACCCAAGACAACCAGGAAACATCCATATGCCTGGAACCCATTGTCATCCAAGCACTAGACCTCGCCCTAGCCCAGAAAATTCAGTCTTCCACTAAATCTGACCCTCTCGTACTTCGAGCTTTGGAAGGCTTGAAAGTGGGCTCCCCCCTGTTCCCTCGCTCGTCCATGAATGACTGGCACATGACCAATGGCCATCTGTACTTCAAGGGTCACATGAACATGTGACACAAGAATGAGAACATTGTAAAGTAGCTCCTGAGTCCTGGGGGATAGGGGGATCCAAGGTGGTCTAGTGTTGCTGTGACTTGGCTATTGCCGAGTTGACTCTGACTTCCCCCAGCTCATGCCATGACTCAACTTTACAAGCTGAGTTACATAATTACCCCCAGCTCAGCTTGACTAGCGTGTCAACTCACAGCCAACTTGAGTAATACTTGGCTTGAGCCAACTTCAGTCACTTGGCAGAATACATAGATTTCTACTACCATCATAAGAGTTCATGTATCCTACTGTAGTACATACAGGATATTGGTAGGGGTTGGTGTGGATAACTGAGGGATCCAGACAGTGAAAAAAGTCTACACCTAAAGGGCATTAACATCATGGTAACATAAAACAATGCAACACTTACTGCCACAGTATGCAATCTCACAGGTTGTACTCTTGCCGGCATTTTTTGGATCGGCAGCGCATTTACATAGTTGTGAGCCACACAGGCCCAAGGATGCATATGGAGAGTGAAGGTTGGATGGTGGCTGACTGCAATTTCATTGAGGATGTTAGGATCAGGATGCGTGCAACAAAGATCTTGTTTGATAACTAGAGATGGTTGTGTAGAACCAGGTGGTGGGAAGACAGTGGTTCGAAGCAAACAGCGCATATAATCATAGTCAGGTGTATCTGAAAAGGAAAGCATACAAGTGTACAGAAGCAATTTTGAGAGTTCCAGGAAACCTTGCTTGTCACATAGCTGCTTGACCACCATTGTTTGCTTGAGAGCGAGTATTGCAGAAATCTTGGGAGTCTTGTGGCAGGTGATTTGCAGCCAAGGAAGAGAGCCAGAGAGTAGGTAAACTAGAACATAGATGAGGGACTCAATGTTGTCACGGCAACCCATTTCACCTCCCAGATGGCTGTTGATGGAGGTGAAAGCAGGCATTCCAGTGAGACCACATTTCAGACAGAAGGGCACATGTTTGCCTGTCATATCATGACAATAGCACTTGGAGAGACTGAAATCAATGAGATAGATAGTGGGAGAGTGATTGGCACTGACAAGGATGTTGCATGGTTGGATGTCACTGTGTACATAGCCATGAGAATGAATGTACTGGAGCTGCGATAGCTGAAAGACAGGCAGAGTCCAAGTGGGTTGCATAAAATCCATGCAAATAAGAACACTTACCAGCTGGTTGCCTATGTGTCACACAGTGATGGCGTTGAACTTCCCTCATAACACAATGAGGTATTGTAGAGACAGGCCCAGCAGATCGAGGACTAGAACATCAAAGTTTGATTCATGGCCAAACCAGTGAACATGCAGAATGCCCAATGCTGAGTCTGGGTTGTCATAGAGCTACTTGAGGATTTGAGACTCTTGTTCCAGAGACAATGAGACTCTGTCAGTAATGAGCTCTAGTTTGATTGCATAGTTGCAGTGGTTGATTATGTTGAACACTTTGTAAACAGTGGCTGTAAATTTCGGTCAACAAATAACTCAATGAACCAGGCCTGATATGATACCAAATGACCCAGACCCAATGCACTCTTCAAGTCTGTATCTACCATTGATCCAGTAGGGGATTTCTTGCTGAACTTGCATTTTGTCATTCATTGCATGGCTACAGATTCTTTCCAGGATCAGAAAGGTGACAGGTGAGTGCTCTCAAGGTTGGTTTTCCCACTCAAGAGTGACATTCTTCTATTGCTGTTTCAGACACCCTTAGGTCCGCAGTCACCCACTGATGCAGTGTCCCTTCTTCCCATGCCTCAAGGAGCCCTATTTGGCATCACCAGCTCCAAGGTGGTGAGATGGGGTTGTCTTATTTCTACTCCACTATCGCCTTTAACAATGACAGCCCATGTGACGCCCAGTGACATGGCTTTGTCCATCACTGCCCATGGCAGTTACTCCACAACTACAACCAGGAGCAACCTTATGTTACCAGCAATCACCATTGAGTCTCACAACAGTCTGCAACCTTCCCCCTCCTTCCCGTCAGCCAAACCCCATACCAGACCCACCACATCTCATAAATCAAAGTCCCCAGCTACAGACACAGCCTGCAGGGTCGATTCTCTCATTCCTCCAACACTGTCTACACATGGTACAACTACTAACGAGCTGTTGGATCTGATCAATATTACGAGTTTGTTTGACGTGATGACCATTGATGAACTCAGTAAGCAGCCAATTTCCTGTGTTTATCTTTTCACTTATGAGGAACCTCCACCAACAGTCACCAGACACATGTGAAGGTACCTCTGAGCTTCTCCTCCAACTATACAGGGCCCGCAACAAGGGCCAAGCAATTTTGGTGTGTAACATGGCCCCACCTTGGTGACATTGCAGATACACTTCAATTTCGTATCATAGAAGGTGCTCTCGGTTTCATCTGAGCAATTCAACCTCATATGGCAAACTACTACCTGATTCTCAAGGCATTTTGGAAAACCATGGTAAGTCCACTTGGTCAACTTTAAAATGGTGGAATTGAACTGAGAAACTGCCAGCTACTCTTACTTTGGCAACACAGGAATACTGGTTGCCAAGTGGCTGTGTGAAGTTCATGAATTGCCAATCCAAACCGTTGATGAGATCTTAACCGCCTGTGGAACCCAGCTTCTGTGTCCAAGGGATCTCATCATTGTGCAAATTCATCACACCAAAGATCTAACGACTGATGATGACACAATCATCCCCAATGTCACCCTAGAGTTTTCTGCAAAAAACGACTCATTGTCCCCAATCTATCCTATCGTTTGTCAGATTGTGTTCTCCCAATCGTTCCAGGATGCCCAGCAGGAGGTTCAATTGCTGGCTAATGCATATCCCTCACTGTGCATGGCCATCATCATTGATGTCATAGAGGACCCTCCCTTCAAATCTCCAGTATCTAGGAGCACTGCATGGAAAGCACTTTCTCAGGACCTGATTTTGGACTATGTTGCATTTGTTAATTGCAGTTCACTCTGTGGGGGCACTGAGTTCACATCAGAGCCTCTTGTAGTTGCTGGTCATCTGTGGTGTTTGGTCAAAGAAGTGGTATATCATGTGTGGGTCAAGGCTGCCAATTCTGACCAATTGGATGTTGATGGAGAGGTTGGTGACCACTATGCATTTTGCACAAGTATCCAATTAACTATATTTGTCATTTATGCTGATGTGCTCCAAGAGGATGCCCAACAATGTGGGCTAGGCTAACTTTGAAGCTGTGCTCCTCAAAGGCTTTGAGGAGGTGAAGAAGTCAGTTATCTCACTTTGTGAAACAACCATCTGCAACTCATCCCCCAATCTCAGCACTCTTCATTCACATACAACACAGCTTCCCAATTCCTTGGGATTGTTCAGTGATGACATCTTTAGAGGAATTAAATTGACAGGTCACAGTCAATATGCCTTGTGGTACAACAAGTCAGTGCAAGGCATGAAGCACCCTCGTGAAGTAAAGTTGACTGTAGCAAAGGGTGAAGGGTCTAAGAAGTCCAGGCAAGCATAAAAGGGTGCACCCTTTCATGGATTCTCCATACCTCACATTTTCATTCCCACTCATACTGTGTAAACTTGTATGCCACCAAAGATCAATGTATCCTAGTTGGGTCTTTGATTTGGATTGCCGAAGTTTGAAATACCCCATGACTACATGAGGTCGGTATGCTGTCAGGAAAACTCCATTCCAAGTCTCAGCCCTGCACAGCTGTAGGATGTCACAAAACACACCCATCACTGTAACTGTCACAAAACATGTGATGGGATCCACTATAAAGTCTTGTGTCTGTCACCATTTAGACTCACAACTCAGAGATGCCTCCTCGAAGTCGGCGCAACAGACCCCATCCAGGCCCTCCCACCATGAATGACCCCCCAGTTGTGTGCCCTGGTGGCCCTGCTAAGCTTCAGGATCAATTTTTGCTGCCCAAACCTGATGAAGGCTGGCCACGTCCTGCTTGTTCCTGCTGCCACCCCCTCCACTTTCATGAAGACACTACTGGTACCGTTAATCCTCCAGCGTCTCAGGATGTAGAAGAAAACTTCGACCTCACTAATGTTAGCAATGATGAGGAGCCCCCTGTTCCCAGAGCTCATGGATCCCAGTACACAGATGACCTAGGATCAACTGCAAACACCGACCCTCTTATGGTGACTCAGTCGTCTCAAAAGCAGCCATCCTCTGCTGATGTCAAGTTTTTTTTTGCAATGTGCAAAGGCAAATCAATGTCTTGTACTGTGTGCAAGTGAGTTAATGGTAATTACATCAAGCTAGTGTTGGTTTTCTGACAGATACCATTAGGGACAAAAGAAAAAAACCTGAAGTGGTTCCCATCAGACAGATCATACACATATGGCCCCATGACATCAAACATGCCCAAGTGTGCACATATCGAGAAGTACCATCTCAACATTTACCTAGAAGAGGCCAAGAAGAACTCTTGGACAATCTGGCTTGATTCTGTCAAAGCAGCATTTGCTGCAGGATATACCTTTCAAACTCTCTGC
Source organism: Xanthoconium stramineum (assembly GCA_038090315.1). Classification (NCBI taxonomy): domain Eukaryota; kingdom Fungi; phylum Basidiomycota; class Agaricomycetes; order Boletales; family Boletaceae; genus Xanthoconium; species Xanthoconium stramineum. The sequence continues at coordinate 8,700 of JBBPMO010000939.1, read as the reverse complement.
CAAGCCCTTGCTGCTTCAGGCATGTCAATTTGCTCACTCCCACCTCTGTGTCAAGAGGAACATCAAGGCTCTTCTACCTTGCCATCTGGTTGCATTCCTCTGGAGAATGGGCTACCACCATTCTCTATCTCAGCACTACAGGAATATCTGATGCAATTTATTGTTGCAGATGACCAGGTATGTTACATCTACAGTTGGCTTGTCAACCGTCACTCAGCTACCTATGATAGTTGATCAACGTAGTCGAGTGCCCAGAATTTCGGCTCCTCCTCCTCCTCCTCTGCCATGACTTGAAAGATTCTCAGATCCTTCGCCAGACAAAGATGTGTGAGCTTGTCATCAAAGCATGGCAACACTACTTTCTCATCCTAAAGGATGATCTGGCTGTGTGTGATCTGACTGTGAATTGCATCTGTCTTGTTCATGCCCCTTTGACAGAAAGCTGAAGGTAACATCTCACTCACAAGTGACATCTGGACAGACGAGAACCTCCGTCCCTTCCTTGCACTGATGGTGCACTGGGCTACCAAGGGTGATCAACCTGGTACTCTTAAACTGAAAGCTGGATTCCTTGCCTTCCACCATTTCCCTGGGCATCACACTGGGTCAAACATGGCAAAAACAATCCTACATTTATTGGATCGCGTGGAGGTGACACATAAAGTATGTACAACATGAGCATCGTATCAATGTGTACATTCATAATTCACTAACTCCCAACAGATCGGCCATTTCACTCTCAACAATGCCAAAAATAATGATGCAGCCATGTGAGAATTATCAGACCTGCTTGCCAAGCATGGGATCAAATTCGACCCTATAGATCAATGCATTATATGCTTCCCACACATTCTCAACCTCTGCTTGGGCCATATTGTCGATCAATACATGGATGTGGAACTTGCATCCATCGCTGAGGCCTGGGTGGATGCAGTCAACCCCACTTTTGTCATTGACAAAGATATTTATGTTGAGGCACTTCAACAGGATCCAGTCGCCCTTGGCCATAACATTGTCTGCCTTATATGTGCATCAAGTCTCTGTCACAAGGTGTTCAATAATACTATCATCACCAGCAATCAGATGAAATAGTTTACTGATGAGGATGGTAATCCAACTAAACTTCCCATACTTGAGCTCATAAGGGATGTGGAGTCATGCTGGGATTCTATCTACCTCATGATCAACCATCTACACACCCTCAGACAAGTACATAATACTGCCCCAAGTTGTTGTGATCATGCTGACTTTTTTCATAGGCACTGGACACTTTCTTCAGGGCTCCAGTGCACCAAGACATCACTGATGATGGTCTCGACAAAATGCATTGGCAAATATTAGAGGACCTGGAAACAGTCCTAGAGGTAAGTGTTACTGTATTACTCATAGTACTCCATGGCCTCACACCTTCACCTAGATTCTTCATACTGTGCAGCAGGCCATGTTGGGGGAGAGTTTGCCTCTCCTATCATGTACTGTACCATCATTCAAAACCGTTATCGTTCAATGGGAACATCTCCAAACCTCTGCACCTCGCTGCACACCATTTATCGATGTCAGTCTTGTTACGGCAAGGGACTACTATCAATGCATGGGAAGGACATCCGCATATGCAATCGCAATGCATATGCATTATTATATCTATGTCAGTTTCATACTGAAAATATCACAGTGGTAGACCCTACAATCTGCCTTACCTGGATTGAAGTGAACTGGAGTAACAACAAGGTCATCAGAGTAAAGGGTAGGATCATAGACCTGGTATGTTTAGTCTTGCTCATCATTCCCCATTCCAACATTCATCCCAGATGAACACATGCTGAACAATGAGCAATAAAGCCCAGGTTGCTGAACTGCTTCCACCACAGGGCCTCCCGCCTGGCACACGTTACCCCAGTGGGAAAAGCCTTGCCTCACGATACGGCCTTCCAATGCTATGCCCACAACGAGCACTGTCCAGAGCACAGATGGTTGAACAAGAATTTATGTCGTATATAACAGCGTCTTGCTCTGCTGAGGGAACAGACCCACTTTCATTTTGGGCAGTAATTCCATGTCTTGAATGATCATGTTATCAGCACTGATGATTTCACTCATTTTTTAGGTTTCCCATAGCACTTACCCAACCCTCTATGACATCATAATGGATTATCTCCCTATCCAAGTGTCAGCAGTACCATGCAAATGAGTCTTTTCATCTGGTGGTGAAACCATGACAAAACAATGTAATCGTATCAGCCCAGTGCTGATGGAAGCTCTACAGATGGTGAAGTTTTTCCTCCAGAAAGAATGACTTGATTTCATGAAGGGATGGATCACATCGACAGCACAAATGGTAATTGACATTGACAACAACAACATCCTTGTGATGATCATCAACAAGAACATTGCCTGTGATAGTCTCAGACTAAATATTGATCACATTATTGGCATCATCGGCAATGAGGAGGCTGATGAGGATGAGGGTTAGCTGGGTAATATGTATGTTTGATTGCAAGATGTTGTAGCACCATTGTTACTGTGGCTAGCTACTATGTATCAAATTGTTCACCTATCTCTGTCCTGCCTACTTGCGCCATCGTCCATGAGCACAATGGTACTGTCATTATCATTATGCATGTGTGCATCATGTTGCATCATGATGGTGGCACAGGCATGGTGATGCTGTCGATGCTGTCATGTTGTCATGCGCATGCATGCCTTGTTATGTTGTAGACTAGACTTGTAGTAATGGTGAGGGTGGTGGTGTCAACATGGAAGTGGTGGTACAGGCATGGCAATGGTGCCACTGTCATCGTGGTGTGTTGAGTGTGGCACGGACACAGTGGTGCTGTGACTGGTCTCATCACCTTGCATCAAGTTGTGAGGGAGTAAGGGTGGTGGTATGGGCACAAATGGTGCCGTTGACATGGCATGGTCATTGTTGTTGTTGTTGCCATCACTGATATTATTACTCTTGTGTGGACTGGTCAGCCGACTGAAGCTGCAAAGTCGCAGTTAGCTGAGCCGAGCCAAGCCATATGTTATATGTCAGCTCAGCTCATTGATCATCAGCAAATCAGCAAATTTGGAACAGTATGTCACAGCCACCACAGCCGTGACAGGCAGCTAGGCAGATCATGTCACAGAGGTACAGTACATCACAGCATTGGTATGGCATGCACAGCTGTGACAGAGTCACACTCCAGTGGTGCTACAGTAATTACAGTATGTATTAGCTACTAAATCCTAATAGAGTGTACATTTTATTTTCTAATATGTCACATGCTCTTTGTTCATTCCCCTCTGTGACATGCTCATCTCCCACCCAAACCATGTCCATTCAATCCCCACTGCTTGTCTCCTGTCTCCGCTAGGTCATTTCAAGTCCACTCGCTCACCTCACACTCCAACCATGTCCTTTCAAGCCCAACTGCTTGTCTCCCACCCAATTGCTGGTCTCCTGCCTCCAACAGGCCCTTTTGTGACTGGTTGCTTGTCTCCTGCCTTCAGGTCCCTTCGAGCCCAATCGCTTGCCTCACACCCTGACAACATCCTCTCAAGCACAGCTGCTTGTCTCTCACCCCACTGCATCAATTTGAGCACGATTGCTTGTGTCTCACCTCCACCACATCTTCCTGAGCCTGATCACTCGTCTTCCACCCTCTACTAGGCTTTTTCAGGCCCAATCACTTGTCTCCAATCCAACGGTGTCCATTCAAGTGCAGCTGTTTGTCTCCTGCTTCCACCAGACCCTTCCGAGCCTGGGCACTTGCCTCCTACCCAACTGCATCAATTTGAGTGCAACTGCTCATGCCCCACCTCCACCATGTCCTTCCTAGCCTGATCACTCTTCTCTCACCCAACCACATCCTTTTGGGCCTGACTGGTCATCTTCCACCCCCACTTTGTCAATTCGACCACAACTGCTTGTCTACCACCTCCACCATGTCCTCTCAAGCCCAATTGCTCACCTCCCACTCCCACCATGTCAATTCAGGTGCAACCACTCGTGTCCCACCCTCCATCACATCTTTTCAAGCCTGATTGCTCATCTCCTTCCCCCACTGCATCAATTTGAGCTCAACTGCTTGTGTCTCACTCCCACCACATCAATTCAAGCGCAATCGTCTGTCTCCTGCTGCCACCACATCTTTTTGAGCCCAACTGCTCATGTCCCACCCCCATCATCTCAATTCAAGCCTGACCACTCATGTCTCACTCCCACCACATCAATTTAAGTGCAATCACTTGTCTCCTGCCGCCACCACTTTTTTTCGAGCCCAACTGTTCATGTCCCACCCCTGCCACATCAATTCAAGCTCAACCGCTCGTGTCCCACACCCACCATCTCAATTTGAGCCTGACTGCTCATGTCCCACTCCCACCATGTCAATTCAAGCACAATCACTTGTCTTCTGCTGCCACCATGTTTTTTCAAGCCCAACTGCTTGTGTCCCACCCCCACCATGTCAATTTGAGCTCAACCACTCATGTCCCACTCCCACTGTCTCAATTCGAGCCTGACTGCTCATCTCCCACCTTCACAGCATCAATTCAAGCCTGACTGCTCATGTCCCACTCCCACCATGTCAATTTGAGCACAATCGCTCATCTCCTGCTGCCACCATGTTTTTTCGAGCCCGACTGCTCATCTCCTCCCCCCACCATGTCAATTTGAGCCTAGCTGTTCATCTCCCACTCCCACTGTCTCATCTTGAGCCTGACCACTCATGTCCCATTACCACCACGTCAATTCAAGCCTGACTGCTCATCTCCCACCTCCACCACATCAATATGAGCCCAACCACTCACTTCCTACCCTCACCACATCAATACAAGCCCAACCACTCATCTCCTACCCCCACTGTGTCAATTTGAGCCCAACCGCTTATCTTCCACCTTGACCATCTCAATTTAGGTGCAAACGCAAGCACCAGCACTCGTTCTCTGGCCTGTGGACAGGACACCAAGGAGGATCACCAGAAGAGGGCCACCAGCAGGCAAAGAGTACATAGTTTTTTTTCATGTAATTACTTGAATATATGTGCTTAACCTACTTATTCTACTGCTGGTGTGAGTCATGAAAAGGGAAAAAAAAAACTATGTGCGCTATATCATACTGTATGGCTGTAGCACTGTATGCAGTACACACTGTGAGCACTGTACAGGGGGGGACCTTACTGTAGTGCTGTAAGTGCTGCACAGCTACTTGACAATTTGCTGATAATGGCTTGGCTAAAATATGGCTTGGCTACAACTCAAGTTGGCTATGAGCCAGAGCTGCAGCAACACTAAGGTGGTCAGTAGCAAGGGGTTAGAAGGGTACAAAATGTTCAACCCTAGGGATTCAAGAAGAGAGGATAGAGAGGAGGAGAATGCTTAGGCAATGAAGGCCCTTCAGAAAGGTTTGTAGAAGAGTCCAAGTGACTCTAGGATGTGGTGGATACGGATGTGGATGGATGTGGAGGATAAACGGATGATCCTAACACTTCCTCAATGGTAAGGGTAGTGAGGATATAGCAGAAGGTTGTAAGAATGAGAGAAAGATGAAGAGAATGGCGGCAGCGACTTAGGATTGAACATGATGGGGTGAGTGAACCAAGGGGTAACAAATGTTGGGTACAATCTTTTATAGTCCAGGCATACCCAAGACTGATAGGATATGAAACAAGTCCATAGTTACTATCGTAACAACTATGCTACTTAGCTTAGAAGGGTAGAGAATGACTCACCAGCAAATCCTAAATGACGAGGACAAAGGACAAGGACAGGACAAAGCTTCCTAGGCAATCTGACTGGCAGATTGAAGCTTCCAGATAAGCGGATACATGGATTGAATAGCAGATTGATCAGGATGGTCTGCAAAGGGAAGAGGGAAGAGGAATGATGATAGGATGGTGTGGGATGTGTGAATACAAGGCCAGGGAGACATGGGTCTCCACAATGTGTTCTGCAATCCACGCAACAAACACTCCCCAATCAGCCTCCATCCATGTGAAGCCAAGTTCATTAAAGGTACCAGATAGACGCTGATACCACTTCAACACTCCCTGTTTCAAACCATAGATAGCAATGCAAAGATGTGCAACGAGATTGCAACCTTGCTTGTCAAAGCCTGGGGGTAATTCCATGTAGATCACCTCATCATCATCCGACTTGCCATTAAGAAATGCACTGTGGAAGTCAAAGATGTCGATGTCCCAGTTGTGTTGTGCTGCAATAGCTAAAATAAGCCAAAGAGAAGTGAGTCGAGCAACTGGTGCATATGTCTCATGATAGTCAACACCATATTGCTGCGTAAAGCTGTGTACTACCAAACACACTTTATATTTGTTGATCTTGCCTGCTGCATTCTTTTTGGTTTTGAAAACCCATTTGCAGCTTACGATGTTGACATCCTTTGGACATTCAACCATGTTCCATGTATGCACATTGGCCAGGCTTTTCAACTTGGCTTGGATTGCATTGTCCCATTTGAGCCAATCCAGATGTGTCTTAGCTTCATCGATTGTTGTTGGTTCTAGACCCTCAGCATCTGCATGTCCAGCCAGCAGCACAAATACCACATTGGTGTCATTCAGCTCCCACACTGTCGAAGTGTGTTCATCTGAGTCATCTTTCCCATGGTCCTTAGCTGCTACATTGACTGCTTGAATCCCTCTGGGTAACAGTGGGTCCCCTCCATGTCTGTCATGAGTCCCTTCTCCACTTCGTAGCATCCGGATATATGCCAATTCAGTCTGCAGACAAGGTGAACAACGTATTCCAATGGGCAGGTTTTCAAAGTTGGGGCCAAGGTGATCAGGTGGTTTGAGCTTATCAGATGGTGGGCTTTTGGTCATGGTAATCATTGGGATTGGAGCAGGTGCATTCACAGGTTTGATGGGTTTGAGCTGATTGCCATTTTCTGTAGTGATGCTCTCCCCCTCAAGTCAGCTAGAGACCATACCATCATCCTTCTGAAAGGTGACATTGTGCTCAATGACAACGGCTTTTCATGCAGGCAAATAAATTCAGTGCACTGTTGACTCTGAATCATAACCAACCCAGTAACCTTCTTTAGTGTGGTCATCCAGCTTTGACCCGGTGCAATCTAAAATCCAGCACTTGGCGCCCCAAACTAGCAAATCCCCAAGGTGAGGCTTCTTCCCATATAACATTTTGTATGGGGTCTTGCCATCTAACACTCAGGTAGCTGACCTGTTTTTCACCCAGATGATGTGCAGAAGAGCTTCCCCCCACAACATTTTCAGCAATCCACTTGCATGTAAGATGGTGCACATGTGTTTGACAAGAGTCCAGTTAAGTTGTTCTGCTATGCCGTTATGCTTGGGTGTATCATGTGTGGTGAGTTTCTGTTCTGTCCTGTTGCATTTCAAATGATGAGAAAAGTTGTCAGACAGATACTCCCCCCAATGATCAGAACAAAGGTGCTTGACAGACATGCTGTGTTGAGTTTTCAACCAGGATTTGAACTCTAGGTAAGCTGAGAACATGTCGGATTTCACATACATCAGATTGACGTGGGTATAGCAAGTGTGGTCATCAGTGAACAAGCAGTAGTAACTGTGTTTTCCAGGCGTTTGGACAGGAGATGGTCCCCAGACATCAGTATGTATTTCATCACTGAGTTTCATGGAACGACTAGGTTCACGAATATTTCCAATAGGTTTTCAGACCACTTTCTGTACTCACAAGCTGTGCACTGTCCCATGTCACTGTGGTTTGGATGCAGCATGACTTCGCTGATCATCCCCTTTGCTAGCATGTTACAGATCATAGTGATGCTGATGTGGGACAGGTGAGCATGGAGCTCCACCATGGTAAGTTGCTTGTCCCCTTTTGCTGTTGCTACAGTCGGAATTGGATATGTATGCTGGGTTTTGTAAAGGCCATTTGTGACGCTAACCTCCCCTAGAAGTTGATGCTGCACATTGAAAATTTGGCAGGTTTCTCCATCAAAGACAGCTCAACAACCAGTGCTAGTAAGACAACTGATCGATACCAGGATTACATGCATACTTGGCGCATACAGTACGTCTTTCAAGAGGATATGAGACTGGGTGTCCCCATTTAGGAGGTAGATGGGTAAGTCTCCTTGGCCGATGGCATTAAACATTCTGTTGTCCACTCCTCTGATTGGTTTTGGCAGTATAGATATGAAATTAAGAAACCATTCTCATGAAGGGGATAGATGCTGTGATGCACCGCTGTCATAAAGTTCAGGGATGCTCGTTGTGTCCATACAAGCTAGGTAGGAATCTGCAGGTGAATCCATCAAGGCCAACCATGTGCAATCCGGTTCATCCACAACATGCGCCAAGCTACAAGTAGGGAACTGCACAGGTATGGCATACCCACCACAGGTCTCAGGTCAGGATACCATGCAGTATGGATATGGGTATGGCATGTCAGCACCCGTACCCTGACCCATACCCTCAGCCAGGTATTGCCCCATATGGTGAGTCACAGCAATCACCTGCTCCTTTCGCTTACCTGAACCCCCACCTAGTTCAATGCCCAGGACCCCACCCTCTCATCCTTGCATGCCTGGCAACAACACAACAACGTGACAACAATGACAACAATGACAATGACATTGTTGCCTTTCCGCAACAACATTGTTGTTGTTGTTGTTGTTGTCATCATCCTTGTTCTCATGTACTATTGCCCTCCCTCACCCTGACCCTCATCCTCACCCTGACCCTCATCCTTGCA
>JBBPMO010000938.1:0-14380 GCA_038090315.1 Xanthoconium stramineum | reverse complement strand
CTGTTGCAAGTTCAAGCAGTATACGTCTTGTCGCGCCAGACCTTCATGGCTATAAACTCTCACCCGAACCGTTGTCCAGCAACGATGCAGTTAGTGTCTATAGCCCAACCTCTCGTAAGGGCGCAGCCTTTTATTCATATAGAAAACCAACGTTGACATTGGTTTTTTGAGATGTACCTCTCGACATCGTAATGTCGTGGCCCGAGGAACACACCTTCAAGTATCGTATGTGTTTATTCGTGTCAATGGTGTACTGCACTCACTACTTTCGACAGCGGTCCCGCCTCCAACTCCGCAGACACCTCTTTCGATTAGGCGTACACTCTATGGGTCGTCTCAGACGCGTGGGGTCCTTCATGTCTCCCTCTCAAATAACGATTACATTCCCGTAAAAGTTGGGTACCTCGAAACCCTCCCCGCTCTCGTGACGCTCTGGATGCACACGGTGAAGGTAGACGTAGACGGAATCGCCCGAGGTATGCTTCACGGCGTTCGCCACAGCTATTCCTCACTCAGCATTGTGCACAGATGACCTCATGTCGGACATGATCTACCACCCCCCGCTTCTCCTCGCGAACGGACACCACGGCCCATCGACGCTCCAAGCGACGCTGACGATTCCAGCCAGGAGCACCCTCCGTCTCTCCATCGAACTCAGCAAGACGTTCCTGAAGTACACCGAACACCCCCCGGATGCTATGAGAGGCTGGGACCTTCCCCCCGCCGTCCTCTTCCCAGTCCCGATACATGACGGGGCGTCGACGAACGCGTCGTCTTCGTTGTCGTTGGACGGCCGGAGCATCCCAAAGCGGATGTACACCCCAACGCTCCTCGTAGACCTCCCGACGCCGGATTTCTCTATGCCGTACAACGTCATCATCCTCAGCTGCACGTTGATGACGTTGATCTTTGGGAGTATATTCAATCTGTTGACGCGCAAGTGGACCATTGTGAAGATGGGGGACTGAGCGGGGAGCTGGATGAGTTTGGACTGCCGTTTTGTCATGTATTTCGTCAGGGTTTCAGTTGGTAATGATTGCTCATGGATCTGTACACTTCCTGAGAACCACATGTTCCCTGCTTCCACAACGATCCTTACCATTGGACCGGAATGGTAGTTCAGTCAAGAGGTGATGGCAGATTTTGAGACCCACACCAAACCACTGTCCTTTGAGAATATTTGTCCCAATCCGTCGGCAGAGAACAAAGGCTTCCGCTCCTGGGACGACTTCACCAGGTAGCTTCACTCTCACGCACGTCCAGCTTTGTTATCCGACAACCCTTTCCCCATCCACAACGCCTGCGAGTCTACCACCCACCGCTATGCTACCAACATCCAGCTCCACGACAGGTTCCGACTCGAAACTCGCTCTACGGGTTACTCGGCAGAGACGCAAAACGTCGCTCAGACGTTCGTGGGTGGAACAGTTTACCACAGACCGGATGACGTCTAGAGCGATTGCCAGTGGGCCCTGGGAACGCCAGAAACGACCGCGTCGATGAAAAGAACACACCACGTCGAGATAGGCCACCAGGAGATCAGCTGGGCGGGCAGGATGCGCCGAGCACGTCAGATTCGGCGGAAACGATGTCGAAGGTTCTGGATATGGTGAGGAATGACGCCGGATGTATGGCGCAACGAGCGGCGCACGCTGCGAGTGCAAACGACTCGAAACGCGACCGCCAGCTGGATACGAGACAAGTCAGCGCCAGCGATACAAACGCACGAAGAACGTACCTGAGGCATTCTATCCACCTCGAGCATTCCAAACGATTCTGGGCCAATCCGAACGCGCCCTGTCGCCAAGGATGACTCAACACGATACCTAGAAGAGTCAGTAGGCACCTCTCGCTCTAGAACTCTGTTCTTCGGTTTTGTGTCCGTGCACTCCCATCGCTGGTATACTACAAGAACATCAAGGTCGCCGCGCCACCATTCCAACCAGATCAGCGCATTCCTCCGTTCCCTTCTACCTCATGTGGAGTATGCCATTGCGCCTCCTAATGGCATCTTGCAAAAAATTGGATGCGTTTCTGATGCCCCCCGCATCGCCAGGCATGTTCGTGACAAAGTCGTCAGCAGCTGGCTTCGGGATACTCGCCATCGGTCCTCTCTTTGGCTTCTCACCAGGGTCGCAATTCAGATGTCGGTTGATCGTTCCCCTCTTGAACGCGCTTCCTACAAACGATCCGTGTTATTCTTCATATGTTGCAAGAGACGAAAGCAGTATGACACTCTCCAGTCATCTCCTTCATTTGATGTTGTCCACGATTCTACGACGTCTAAACAAACTCCACCCCTCTACGCCAGACTGGCTCTCCAGGATGGCAATGGAAACACGTGATTGTCTCCAAGAAAATTTGGACGCCAGGTGGAAGGAGCTGAGCAGCCGAACGTCCCGACTTCGGAATCCTTCTCAGGACGAGTTCATCAGGGGCACGCAGCTCACACTCCCAAACAGTCGCAAATGCATTCGCAACGCCCTCGAAAATCCCGTCCACGAATCCGTTCGTGCTCCGTTCTGTCCCAGCGCTAGCCATCGTTGCCGCGGCACTCTTCAAGACTTCTTGTCTTCGAATAGGAATTTTTTTGACGAGGCATATGATGCTGATCTGTTGTGAAGGCATCAATGATTAGTTATCTAGCGCCACAAATACGGACGAGGCATGTGCACGGCTTGAGACATTGATGGATAGATATGTGACGAAGCTTGATGACAAGATGGTGCCGGTATTACCGGAGGATGCATCCGTCTCGCTCTTGACGACGCTCGAGCTTTAGGTTGCACTTGATAAGCCGGCTGTAAAAAAAAATTCCCATGCTCGCTCTGAAATGCCTGTAGCCGTCGCGAAAAGACCGTTGCTTTGCAAGGTGACAAACCTCCATCACCTTTCCTGTGCATACCAATACCTCTCTGCACGTCATTCTCGGTCAGGGGTAATTACTGGTCCTTCCGCGACTTTCTTTCAAGCATTCCAGTACTGCAAGTTACAAGGCACACTTTACTGAAACTATCAAAGTCCTGGCCGGCTGCTCTCTTGTTACTCATTCACTTTGATACATCCAAGATTATTCTTCCTGCCACCTTACCCGCCTCAAGCTCGTTGTAAACCCTGGTACATTTATCAGTTGTCGACAGGGCAGTTTCAACAGCAATACTCACTGCTGAAGGTCTGTGAGACCCCTCGTGGTATATATCACTTTCACTTTTCCAGAGGCGGCGATATCCAATGCTTCGATTGAATCCTGACGATTTCCAACATAAGAGCCTTTGATCGTGATGTCCTGCGGAGCACATGAGCTAATTCCCTCTCAACACACCGTCCGTACCTTTGCCACCGTCCAAAAGATGGACGCATCCAGCGTCGCATCCGCCGGCAACCCGACAGCCATCAACGTGCCGCCAGGTCGCAAATAGTCAGCTGCTTTGCTGTAGCCCTCGCTGAATGGCGATGTGATAATCGCAGAGTGGGGCCCAAGTCCGTCGCACGCTTCCTGGACTGCCTCGACGATATCCTTTGTTTCCTTGAAGTCGATCCATTTCTCCGCCCCGAGCTCAAGGCAGAGCTTCTTTTTTTCTGCCCCAGTATCTGTGGACATTCGTCAGTTCGCGATTATGTCATACCAACTATAAGATTTGCCTATCGCGACAACGCGCATTCCCATCGCCGCCGCGTACTGCACAGCTGGAGGATTTGGTTATTAACATGTGGCGCGCTACACGCGGGAAGAGGGTTACCTAGATGGCCGAGGCCTCCGCCTGCGCCTGGAATGACGACCCAGTTTCCGATTATGGCATCGGAGTATTTCAGCGCTCGATATACGGTCACTCCCTATAAGGTAAAGCGTTTCGTCAGCTCTTAGCATCCTCGAGTAGACAAAGGACTCACTGCACAAAGCAGGGATGCCGCGGCGGCGCTATCCAAGGAATCCGGGATGGGCGTGACAGTGTGCACCCACGACACCTAATACGCTATGATCGGCGATGGCATAGAGGTCGACCGAAACTCTGAACGTACCACGTATTGCGAAAACGTTCCGTCGACGCTGAGCCCGCTATTCTTTCCGTTGACACAATCTAAGATTCGTTCGTTAGCGAACCACTCCCAAGTCCTTCACCAAGCGTGCGGTGCGAACGACGTACTCTGCTCAAGGCCCTTACGGCAGTGTTCACAATCTCTGCAACAATACGCCATCCACTTGATCCCAACGCGTTGACCGAGTTGGATCTGCGACTGCTCCGAGTTCTCCCCGATAGCGACGACCTCTCCGACGCCCTCGTGTCCGCCGATGAGCGGGGTCGCTGCTTTGACAGGCCAATCCCACTTGCTGACGTGGAGATCGGTGTGGCAGACGCCCGTGCAGATTATCTTGACGAGACACTGGCCGGGTTTGAGCTCGGATGGTTGGGTGACGGGGAAGTCGTGCTGCATGACGACGGACTGCTTGGGTCCAAGGACGACAGCTGCGACTTGGGTCTTGGGGATATGGTGAGGCATGGTGGGTGGGTGATTGAGGGATAGGGGGCCACTCGAGGGGCTCCGGGGTTATATACACCATCACAATCAGGCGTAAAGGGACAAGTCGTTATTTCCGGTGGTAAATTCAAGATTAAGGAACGACACCTTAGCGTGCGAAGATTCCCTTGCAACACAAGAGATTGTGCCTTGAGTTGCCAGCTCGCTCCGTACCTTCCAAGACCGTTACTGAGGTACTGATTGACTGATACATCGATCCCGTTGCGCCCATGCGGCGTCTGGGTGACAGACAATGCAGGCGACGGCCGCAGCGTTGTTTCTGGATCAACCAGAGATAACAAATAAGACACACGTAAACGCAAGTACTTCGCAGAGAGATTGCTCACGCCACAAGGTATCTTTAACAGTCACGATACATTTCAGCTAGTCTCGCCTTTGCTACATTTTGGTCAGTCCTGATAGAGTCAAATTCCCGGTTGTCGCCGCAAACCGTGTTGGTCTCCGAGGGTTTTCGCCGATGCAGTCGGCATTTGCGAGCGGAAGGTTCAGCGCTACGTACATAGATCTAGACCACAGCAGAACATCGGTGTTGTTCATCAAATCCCACTCATGGGTGATGAGGGACTGGAATCTGTGCTGGGACCTTCCAGCACAGTGCTGCACAGGGGCGCCAACGCGTAGGCCGAACAATCCGAGAGGGTCTGGACTGCCCGATTCGCCCGTGGGAGTATACCTGATAAAGATCACTCCTGGCTTCCGCTGAGACGAAGCTTAGACTGGTGACCAGTCTACCCCTTATCCCCACCTGCTACTCCCCGGACGTCGCGGCTGGGAGCTCCCTAAACAGCACTGGAAGGATGTCAATTGAGGTAGCAGTCAACCCCCCTGACCAGAGCTTTCCCAAGCTTGAGACCGTTCTCCTGACTCCCTATTTCCCTCTGCGCCACTATACGGACCCCGATCCTCGGAAGAGGGTGCCTGACGGATGCGGCGAGCTCACCCGCACTAACTAGGAGTTACCTGGTTTCTCCCACACTTGCTAAAGCCTAAAATTGTCAAATTTAGAAATATTGATTCGATGGACTCGGGCCCTGTGACCGATCCCCTCAGTGTCAAGCTAGCAGGGGTCAGCGCTATAGCATGCGCAATGGAAGGCTCACCATGTACGGTACGACCGGGACTGTCTTACGGAAAACAATGTGGCGGTGTAGAGGAGCTCTTGACATACTCTGCGTGTTCGTCACGACGAACGCGAATGCCTTTGTAGCGACGAGGTCGGGCTTCACATTGGGTGTTACGAACTGGCAATGAACCTGGGTATCTATGTCAACACGGATTATATGAAGCACTTTCCCTACTCGTCTTTGACCATTTCGTGCGTATACAAGGGCGAGAAGGATGATGACGCTGACAATTGAGCACTCGAAAAAGTTGAAGTTGCTGCTTGACTCGGACGGTAGCACCAAGTTTGGAACTTCGGCTAGCTTATTTCTCACAGTTACATTGCTTCTGCTCCATATCCGATGACTTTGTCCAGCCTACAGTCGTTCAAACCACGGAACCCTTTGTTTCAAGGATATCTATTTCAATACATATTGGACTATTCTGTCTGTTCTAATCGAGAACACCGCTCGCTCTTCTCACTGACCCAAACATGTCGTGCATTCTCTGAGCCCTCTTTGGCGCAGGATGGACTTGTTTGAACTCCTCATGAGTCTCATCAGATGTTATGCGACAGCATTGGATGAAAAAACGGCAAAAGTACGTACCTCCCGTTCGACCTTGTTTGGCTTGGATGCCCCAGTTACATTAATGTGTTGACGGGCGCCACCATCCCAGCCGAATGGGCTATCATCCACTGGTCTTCGTATCGCATCAAAGAGCTCTACCTGCGCGACTTCAAGAGCCTATTTTCCGTACACTTTTTGCGAGTTACCTGCGGAGAGGATTTCAGCCATCGTGTCAAGTAGGGCGATGGAGTGGTACGCTTTTGCTATCGAGTAGTCTGGTCTGCCTGGCTTTTTAAACGCTATCGCCCCTAATCTCCAGAAGACCCTCCTTCCACCTAGGAAAGGAGACGGACAAGAGCCTGGAATTCAGGATTAAGGAACGACGCCTTGCCGTGCAATTAAAAAACGACGCCTCCAAGCCGCGCGGAGATCCCTATGGCGGGGTTGCGCCTCGATGCATTGCGGACTCACCTCGTGCCTCCTAAGATCATTACTGAAGTACTGATTGACCGATACATCGATCCCGTTGCGCTTATACGGTGTCTGGGTGACAGGCAACGCCGACGGTGGCCGCAACGCTGTTCCTTGATCAATCAATCAGGGATATCAAATATCTCACACGTGAACGCAAGACTTTGCAGAGAGATTTCTCCCATCACAAGATATCTTTCGCCGCCCATAACAGTCACGATACATTTCAGGTCCAGTCTCGCTTTTGCCACATTTTGGTCAGTCCTGATACAGTCAAATTCCTGGTGGTTGCCGCAAATCGTGTCGGTTTTCGCCGATGCAATCAGCATATACATATCGATAGATGCTACGGCGTATATAACCCCGAAACCCTCGGGCAACCCCCTGTCCCTCAACCACCCACCATGCATCACCGAATCCCCAGGACCCAAGTCGCAGCCATCGTCCCTGGACCCAAGCAGCCCGTCGTCGTGCAGCACCACTTCCCCGTCACCCGACCATCGGAGCTCAAGCCCGGCCAGTGTCTCGTCAAGATGATCTGCACGGGCGTCTGCCACTCCGACCTCCACCTCAGCAGGGGGGATTGGATTCTCAAGCCGGCAATCCCGCTCATCGGCGGACACGAGGGTGTCGGAGAGGTCGTCGCTATTGGGGAGAACTCGGAGCAGTCACCCGTCAAGCTCGGTCAACGGGTTGGGATCAAATGGTTGGCGTATTGTTGCAGAGATTGTGAACGGTGCCTTCAGGGCCACGAGCAGAGTATGTCGTTCCCACCCCTACGCTGGTTGAAGGACTTGGGAGTGGTTCACCAACGAACGAATCTTAGATTGCGTCAACGCAAGGAATAGCGGGCTCCACGTCAACGGAACGTTTTCGCAATACGTGGTAGGTTTAGAGATTCAGTCGACGTCGTTGTCATCGCCCATCAGAGCGCATTAGGTGTCGTGGGTGCACACTGTCACGCCCATCCCGGATTCTTTGGATAGCGCCGCCGCGGCAGCCCTCCTTTGTGCGGTGAGTTCGTTTGTCTACTCGAGGATGCTAAAAGCTGACGACACGCCTTTACGTTCTAGGGAGTGACCGTATATCGAGCACTGAAACACTCCGATGCGATAATCGGAAACTGGATCGTCATTCCAGGCGCAGGCGGAGGGCTCGGCCATCTAGGTAACCCTCTTTCCCGCGTGCAGCGCTACATGTTGATGACCAAATCCTCCAGCTGTGCAGTATGCGGCGGCGATGGGAATGCGCGTCGTCGCAATAGGTAAATCCTGCAGTTGGTACGACAGAATCGCGGACTGACGACCGTCCACAGACACTGGCGCAGAAAAAAAGAAGCTCTGCCTTGAGCTCGGGGCGGAGGAATGGATCGACTTCAAGGAAACAAAGGATATCATCGAGGCAGTTAAGGAAGCGTGCGACGGACTTGGGCCCCATTCTGCGATCATCACATCGCCATACAGCGAGGGCTACAGCAAGGCAGTCGACTATTTGCGACCTGGCGGCACGTTGATGGCTGTCGGGTTGCCGGCGAATGCGACGCTGGATGCGTCCATCTTTTGGACGGTGGCAAAGGTACGGACAGTGTGTTGAGAGGGAATTAGCTCATGTGCTCCGCAGGACATCACGATCAAAGGCTCCTATGTTGGAAATCGTCAGGATTCGATCGAGGCAGTAGATATCGCCGCCTCCGGAAAAGTGAAAGTGATATATACCACGAGGGGTCTCACAGACCTTCAGCAGTGAGTATTGCGGTTGAAACTGCCATGTTGACAACTGACGAATGGACCAGGGTTTACGACGAGCTTCAGGAGGGTAAGGTGGCAGGAAGGATAATCTTGGATGTGTCAAAGTGAATGAGGAACAAGAGAGCAGCTGGCCATGAGTATGATAGTTTTAGTAAACTGTGCATTGTAAGCAGTACCAGAATGCTTGAGACGTCGCGGAAGTCCACATTGAAAATCGCGCTTGGCGCCGACATCTCGACCAGGCAAAGCACTTATACACTGGCCTATTTGCGAGGGCCGGAAGACCTGAGGAGGTACACGACAAAACGGCAGTCTAAACCCAGTCCCGCTCTCCATTCAGTCTTCCATCTTCACAATGGTCCACTTGCGCGTCAACAGATTGTACTCCCAAAGATCAACGTCATCAACTTGCAGCTGAGGATGATGACGTTGTATGGCATAGAGAAATCCGGGATCGGGAGGTCGACGAGGAGCGTTGCGGCGTACATCCGCTTCGGAATGTTCCGGCCGTACAACGACAACAACGACAGCAACGCGTATCGGGACTGGGAAGCGGACGGCGGGGGGTAGGTCTCAGCTTCTCATAGCATCCGGAGGGTGTTCGGTATGCTTCAGGAACGTTCGATGGAGAGACGGAGGGTGCTCTTGTCTGGAATCGCTGGCGTTGCTTGGAGTGTCGATGGGCCGTGGTGTCCGTTCGCGAGGAGAATGAGGTCATCGGTGTGCAAGGATGAGCGTAGAAAAAGCTGTAAAGCATGTGGTGGAACATACCTCGGGTGATCCCGTCCACGTCTACCTTTATCATGTACATCCATAGCGTCACGAGGGCGGGGAGGGATTAGTAACGGTCCGCCCGCCCGCTTTGACCAAGTTGTCTTGAAGTCGATCCAGCTCGGAATGGTGTCCGTGCTTAGGGGCTATATATATCCAAAAGAGGAATGAACACCTCAGCCTGAACGAGGCGGCGTGTCACACATAGCCGCTCATAGTAACGACACTTTGCGACGGAACACATCAACTCGGGCACACCAGCGAACTTCCGCTTCCATGTCCATAGACCCATATCATGTCGTACAGCAAGAAATACAGTCCTCACTGCAGATAGCTTCGACGCTGCGTGCGTCGTACCTTCGAATCCGCAGCACGGCGCGCGAGGGAAGTGAAGAGTTGGTCTGGGCTCGGAACGAGGTTCGTTTTCGAATTCGTTCCTATCGTGCGTGGTGATCCCCGTACTGATCGTACTCTCCGTGTCCGCTGCAGCTAAAAGCTACCCTAGCGGCGCTGGAAGCAGACCTTGAGGACCTCGAGGAGAGCGTAAAGTACGAACTCGGACTTTTTACCGAGGGCAGAGCGACGTTGCTGACGCTTGGTTGCAAGGGTAGTCGAGTCGACCGGTCCTCGCCTGTTCAACCTCGATGACGCGGAGGTGGCGGAGCGACGACGCTATGTTGGGCGAGTCAGGCGCGACATCACGGTGCGTCTTGGCCCCGTTGGCAGTTTACCTTTGTTGGAACATTGACGGAAAGGGCTGCAGAATATGAGAACGGAAGTGGACGACACGACGGTGCGGGTCAGCTCTCCCTACTGCTATCGAGATCAATATTGACCATGTGTTGCTCATACCCCAGACTCATCTCCGGTCACCTTTTCCTCAAAGTCCAGCAGCTGGTGGCCCATCATCGGCGATCCCAACCACTGGTAATTCGCCCCACAGTGACGATCAGGACGAAGACAAACGATGGGCACACGAAGAACAACAGGCACGTGCACCTTTTCCAACCATAAGATTAATTACGCTCACCTTCTCCCAGCTCATGATAGCGGAGCAGGATCGTACGATGGACTCAATATCTGGGACGTTGACTACACTTGCGCAACAAGCCGGTTTAATGGGCCAAGAGATTGGTCAACATAATGAGTGAGCATCCTGCGTCTCATGATCCCGTGTTCCGGCTGTATTCACACAGGTCATAGGATGCTTGATGACCTAGAACGGAACGTTGATCGTTCAGACTCCAAGCTCGACAGCGCCATGCAGAAGATGAAGAGATTCATACGAAACACGGAAGGCACGCTGACCCTGACCCTGTCCCCGTTGTTATGCTAATGTATGAACTCACACGCAGACACCAAGTCGGGATGGTGTATAACAATTTTGATAATTATTCTTGTTATCCTGCTTATAGCAGTGATACTGGTTTGATTGTACGGACCACATAGAGGATGGCCTATGTCGCTCGTTTCCGTTAACTTATCGCACGACCATTCATTATGAGTACAGGGCGAGTTTGCGTTGAATATCCACCTACATGGTCGAATTCTTACGCACCTTGGGCCGTAAGTATAGTTGGGTGCCATCCACCAGGACAGTGGGCCGTGTCGAGGAATGGTACCCTGGTCATCGACAGGCAAGACGGAGTGAGTCGTTTTTCCAACAGGCGAATGGGGGTAATTGTCATTCCCTAGTTGGAGATTCGAGCAAGGTTTACCTGTGACGACGCCTAGATCTGCGGTCATCAACTGGTGGTAATTGGGTGGAAGAACCGTGCGCGCGGAGGGTGTTGATCGTTGCAGACTTGTACGCGAGGAGTCGAAAACGAAGGTCTGACAAGAGCGTATGACGCCTAGTCTACGGCATCGGCTAGAAATGCGAAACGCTCACTCTATGTACTAAGATGTGATCAAGAGAAGTCGCAGTGTCGTGCTTCCGAAGACACGGGTTGGAGTAGAACGTGGGCATGCAGGCGGCGGTGGCAGACAATGTGACCACGGCAAGTACAGTACATGTATACAAAGGTCGCTCTGTATTTCGAATCGCGTGCGGCTGAGTAAAAACTTGAAACTGAGCTTTTTTCTACACCTCTCCCTCTACGTCGTCCGCCAGCCTACCTAGCGTCTCATAACGCCAGGTATAGGGGTACTTGTCATCTGACGCGGCACCCTCCTGGGGCGAGCAGTGTACCCCGACGTCATTCTCATTCCCGATGAAATTAACCCCGCCCCTGCTAATCCAAACGCTGCGCAGCCCACGCTGCATGGTGGGGATGATGTCATGGCGCACAGAATTGGCGACGACGAGCACCCCCGATGGATCCACCCGCACCGAAGAGTTCGACGGAAGTGAAGGGTCTGGGTTCGCGGACAGCTGCCTCAACGCACACTCCAGCATCAACGGGTTTGGCTTGTAAGCCCCCACCTGCTGCGCGGTGAGGATGAGCGAGAAGGGGGAGTCTGGGGTGATTGTGCGATAGGCAGACCCTGGGTGGTCGAGGGAGCAGAGCTTCGCGTGTGTTCCTGCAAAGCTCTCGTCATCGACGTTGGATAATACGATGAGGGCAAAGTGTTTCTTGAGCCGGTGCAGCGCGTCGATGGTGTCGGGGAATGGCTTCCAGTCTGGGATGGACCTCCCAAACCGCTGGGCATCGTCGAGCGAGGAGGGTGAGGTTGTGGTTATATCTTCCGCTTTCGCGTCAGAGGTGGACCCACGCTGTTCCCTTCTCAATTCTTCTTCCACAACACCCGCCGTCGTCATGCCACGAGGGGCGGTCAGCTGGCGATAAGCCAGTTCAAGGATTTTGGAGTAAGGCGTGTTTTGGAATTGCATCTGCAAGTTTCCCTCGACCCCTGAATAATTGACCAAGATCTCCTCCCTCGGCAAACCTGGGAAGACAGGAACCAAGGCATCGTGGATGGCAGATTCCCAATCTATGAGAGTGCCATACACGTCGAAAATTAGCGCGCGATGTTGGGTTAGTTTCAAGCTCGTATCAGAAGCAGAAGGCGATTGAAGCGCCATTAGCAGCAAGGAGAATGAGGTGGTGAAAGTAAGTCACGATTTTATTTGTAGTCCGGTTTGTTGCGACCCCGAAGCTTGACTGTCACGATGGAACGTTGTTGGCTGGCCGTGTGATCGGTCTATTTATAGGTAATTCCACAGATGGAAAAAACAATTTACGACGATTGATTTATCAAAAATTTCAGCTTAGATCTCGTATGTTCTAACCCTTATTCGTGACGAGACTCACTGACAGTTTCTTGGGTAGATAATACTGTTCCTTTTCGAACACTCTACTTACCACGTTCTAGCGATCGACTGATACTCAGAGGAATTGCAGTTCGTGCTTCCTCATCGACGACTTTGGCTGCGGCGGGCTTCAACTGTCTAGACAGTACGTTCAGTAGACTGTTCACTGAGACATGAAGTTTGCACGGTGAGGAACAATTTATCTCGCAGGGTCGTCAGCTATCATTGACGAACGCCTACTTATCACCTTTGCTCATTGCAGATACCTTCAAGATACCCAGGCGAGTGCCTCCATATCAAATTCTGAGTGTCCGTCTTTCTGAGCTATCCCGCCTAACAGACCCCCGAGTGGAAAAGAGCTTACATGTAAGGAGTTTACTTCTTTTTTTTGAAAACAATACCTATGCCTAACATTGCGGCGATACCTCGGGAAACTAACATTGTTTCCTGTTCGACAGAGACTATCGCGGGCTCAAGGTACAATTAGGAATTATTCGAGCACAGGTTCCGCAGCAAGACGATCCGTCTGGGCCCATTGGGCCTACAGACGTTGATCATATTCACCACTCCGCTCCAACCAACTCGGAGCAACCTGGTTCCGAAGGTGGGTACACTTTTGAATGTGGATTTTCTCTCAAGATGAATTACTGAGGCAGTGGAACACTTGGATCGAGGGAGTACAACTTCAGTGCGCCTTCCAAGCCTATCGACTTCTGGCTCTGCAACGAGGGGTGCCATGAACTTGAATGACGATGGGCCAGCTTCTCCAATAAGGCGGAGGACGAGTTACCAGGAAAGTAAGTCATAGATATAGGCAATTATTAATATTTGGAACTCTCACATCACACCAGAGCCTTCGTTAACGGTGACTTTTACCCCTCCAAGTCCACCTCATGCGACCGGTATAGCATCAACTGCGCCGTCTCAGCAAACGCCATTGCCTCCAAGGACCCCTCGTTCTGTTCCAGCTTTCCTACCCTTCAGGGATTCAGGTACCTCTTTTCTATTAAATGATCACTCAGTTATAGGTGTACTTATCCCTGCTCTCAGCAGGGTCTCCAACGCCGCAGCCTTTGCGAACCATACTTGCCGACCTGCCCCCTACCCATATCAGGTTTTTCACCATGCTTGATGCCGAGCTGGAGAAGATAGAATCGTTTTACGCAGAGAGAGAGAAAGAGATGAGTGAACTTGCCAAACAGCTAAGGGAACAGTTGAACGAACTCGGGGTACACCGCCAAATATTTTATGTCGGTGTGCTTCATTTGGGTCAGAGCACACATGACACTAAAGTACGGCCCGTAAGCAATCATCGGCGCCCTCAAAGACCCAAAATTGGGTTAAGAAAGCGTATTTTCCCCTTCCGTCTGTGTTTTTGTCATTGATGGAGTGGTTTGCGGATAGTAACACAAAACCAGAAGAGCCTGATCAACCCGGTGGGGGCGCTATATTAGCCTCTGAATTGGGGCGCAATGGTGAATTTGCCTTGCATCAGCAAACCAGCCTTTGGCTAGACAGCACCGGCCAGACTGGCCCAGACTGTGACAGCTCCCAGATCTCCTAGTAACGTTCCCAACTGGCTAGTACTGTCCAGATGACCTCCAGACTGTCCCAGATAATTCCCAGACTATCCCAAACCATTCCCAAACTGTCCCAGATCATCTCCAGACTATTCCAGACCATCTCTAGACTGCTTCTAGTCTGGTCTAGACCATTATAGAGTGTTCCAGATTGTTCCAATACAATTATATAGCATATACATTTCACATATATAATCACACAAATAGTAGAAAACATTAATAATATTTCACACAACTAATTACATAATCACCACTATCTACCAAACCAACACAATAAAAAGTAACTTACTAATAATATATCTATATGATATCAAAAGATGAAATGGTTAGCAAGGATAAAAATATAAG
>JBBPMO010000937.1:0-14410 GCA_038090315.1 Xanthoconium stramineum | reverse complement strand
TTGCAGACATTCTCAGCCGGGACATCAGAGTGATGGCAAGAAGGGCCACTGTCACCCTCCACACACGTGTTCCTTATCGTAATGGGTCAGTTCGCACACTGCATCTCGGCGCTTGCCCTCATCTGACATGCACTCTCCACCGTTCTCGTCGGTCGTTGTGCTACTCAGCTCAGACTTTTTGAGAATTAAACTTCAAGTTGTTGACAGCAGGTGCGCCAGCTATCTTTACTACCGTTCATGTTTCTATGATGTACCTGGCCACACCCGCAACATTGACGACTACGCAGAACCCTCAACATTTTTTATTACTGGTCTTCGTGATGTATGTTGCAACATTGCGCTTGGACCATCTGTTACTCTCTCAAAGAGTACTCACCGTTCCTTGACCGCCAGAAACATACGCAGCCAGGTATCGGAGCGACGGGGGGCGCACTCTCATCTAACTCAGCAGGACATCGTTGTGCGGCATGCACGTGTCACCTGATCTCACCTATCATCATTCCTCAGCGTTTCCCCTTTATATTTGCAGTTGGTTACTGTGTTGGTCCCGAATTTCCAGTGGGGAATCATGGAACACAGTGGCGTGTCGATACTAGATACGCTGTAGGCCCGTGTGGTATGTGCATGGCAGTACTTGGGACGCACGTCTGTGGATTGAAACTTTCGCGTTGTGTTGATGCTAGTGACCTGAGCATGATGGTGCTGAGACGCACACCCGTCTACGATGTAACCAAATTCTTTGCCGGTATCGCTATCATCCTCAGCGAGACAGATACAACCGGATTCATGTTTACCTGATCGAAGACAAGTATGGGAAGGCAGTAGAGAGTAGAAGCCTCCAAAAGCGAAATTAAATATTGACGCGCTCACTTATGTACCACCATGTTCTTCTCTACTACCCTACCTGTCGTTGGACCCGTCCCATACATCATAGCTGCTCAGAACACAGTGGGCACTACGTCGCTGAAAAGATCCTTAGGTTGGAGAGCGTCAAGGAGAGGTTCAAGCTCACCTTGAGCGCCTCAAGTCTACCCTCGATCCCGTGTAGACGCGTATTCAGCTTTGAGAACGTGTCAATGCGCTGTTGGTCCTCTGCATGGGGGTGTCGATGAGAATGATGATCGTCGCTGTGGACGTACAGGTAGCCTCGGTCCTCGGTAGTGTCGTCGCTCTCTTCTTCCTCTACCAGCTAGATGTCGACTGAGCGAGGGGTGGGCTGGTGAGATGACCTGGTTGTACGGGCCATGCGAAGGTTGTTCTCGTCGGCGTCGTCGTCGTTTGCAATGAGCCGACGCCCTTGAGAAATTACGTGTTGTCGCTGGAACACGCACTTCGAGAGCTAGAGCTCGTCCAGAGGTGGTGGACCGAGAACACGTGTTCGCCGTTCGAGACGTTCAAGACGGTCTTGTTCATCTACGTGCTCTTCACGCAGACTCTCCGCGTCTTTCGACACCTGCGCGCACGAGGACTTGGGCGGAGTGTCGCCGATGGATACTTGTGGACGTTCAAGGCACTTCCTCTTTTGCGACAACCTCGATAAAATCTGACTCATTCTCGTACAGCAAGTGATGCTCCTCGCCATGATGCTCCCGCCGGCACAAAAGAAGCTGCAAGAGGAACTGAGCAAGGCATGGTTGACATCAAGGACACACATACTGTAGTCACCGTTGCTTCACATGCTCATGATGCGACTCCAGCACCACGTTTGCTTAAGACCCCTAACCCTCGACGATCTCTCAGACATAGTGTAGAACCAAAAGCTGCGAGATATGATGATGGAGTGCCTCCTGACTGGTCGATTTTGCAGATGGAGGTGTTTAAGTAAGTCTTTGGAGTCCTTTCTGAACACCGCACATGATGTACTGTCTTCATAATTATTCTCCGCTGGCCTCGCCTCGTCCGCGTTCTTTGCGATGGCCGTTTTTACACGCCGCTCGACCAAGTGCGTACTTGCCCGCTCGAAGTCGATGCGGATCTACCACCGTCCGTGTACCTGGCTCCTCGACGCTAAATTGAGATCCAACATGGTATATAACCCCTCGATGACGACGACGCGATGGGAAGGTTCGGTAGCGACTGCGTCTGGCATCAGGTCTTTGAGCGCGTGAGGGAGCGTAGACGACTGGGAAATCGATTAATCACCATGCAAAGGGGCACGTAAACGAATCGACGTAGGCAGACGCGTCGAACGTCCTGTGGGTCTGAGGTCGTCCATGGCGTCGAGTTGGGTGCGGTGGCGAGGCCGATAGGGACCGCTTGGGCTTTAGGTAGGCAGTGAGCCCGGAGGAACATGATTAGACGAGACAGATGTGGGGACGCCTGCGGTCGAGAGGCATCTGGTATCTGGGACGCTGAAGCGTTGATGTCAGTCAGCATCTTCTTCGTGTTCACTTCACTTACAGATCGAGGAAGAAATGCGGGTGGTCGACGAGGATGGTCCATGTTTGTCATACCTTGGGTTTCGCTCTGACAAATATCCCCAGTAGTCATTGTTACTCGTCCGAGTCAATAACAACTGACCTTCTGATGCCTGAAAGTAAACGGGCTAGTAACGTTTATTAGCCCATGGTAGTGGTGCCAACTTGAATCACGGTTAATGGGAGGCTATGCAGTCAACGAGGGCATCGTCCCTGACAGGCCTGACACACTGCCAATCGCGGCGTGGGAGAGCCATTACTTCAGTACTGATCCTAATCGTTACGACGACGCTGCTCTTTACATTCCTCGTCCTATACCCGACCTTCTGCGGATACATGGTTTCCAAGGAAGGAGGCACGCTCAAACGGTACGTACGTTCAGTGGCATACCCATCCAAGGCTAAACTCGCGCTCGCCTGCAGTGCCGATCCAAATACCATTCAAGACAAAGTCCTCGTAGGCTATCAAGGCTGGTAAGCCTCTCCGCTCAGCGTTCAACCCCATCTCACACACTGTGCCCGCCCACAGGTTCACATGTGCCGGCGACGGCGAACCCCTCGACCCAGGTGTGCTTCCTTTGCATGCTCAGTGCTCACTCGCTCACGATAACCAGGCCACCACGGCTGGCTCCATTGGTTCAATTTCCCCATCCCAACTGGCGGCCGCCCCAATACCGATCTCTGGCCCGACACCTCCGAATACGACCCCTCCGAACTCTACCCCGCACCTGGCCTCGCCACCGCCTCGGGTGATCCCGTCCACCTCTTTTCATCGCGCAACCCGCTGACCGTGCAGCGCCACTTTCATTGGATGGCCCGCCACGGCGTGGACGGGGCGTTTTTGCAGCGGTTCGCGGGTCAGTGCGAGATCAAGCCAGGTAATCTTGCAATACGGAATTTGAGGGATGAGGTTGGGGATAGGGTGCGCGAGGCCGCCGAGGCAGAGGGCCGCGTATTTGCTATCATGTGCGACCACTTTTTTTTCGTTGGTTTCCATTTGCACACGTTGATGCTGCGCTAGGTACGACGTGTCGGGCGTTTCGCCAGACAAGATTCAAAATATCCTCGAGCAAGACTGGGCACATCTCTTGCGCGATAAGAACATCCTCGACAGCCCCAGTTATCTACGCGAGAAAGGGAGACCCGTCGTCGCTCTCTGGGGTACGTCATGTACACTGATCGTATCCCGATGGACACTGACTCGTTTGCTCAGGCTTCGGTCTCAATGGGCGTAACCACACACCCCAACTCGTGCGCGCCATCGCTGGGTTCTTCCAATCGTTCACCCCTGGCGGCGTGTACCTGATGGCAGGCACCCCCGGGCACTGGCGGACCTCAACCTCAGATGCGGACCGCAATCCAGAATTTGTACAAGTATGGACAGAGTGCTTTGATGCCATCAGTCCCTGGACCGTTGGGCGGTACGGAAATGAGGAAGAGGCCGATCAGTGGGGCCAAGGGCGCCTCAAAGCAGACGCCGACTATCTGAAGAAGCTCGCTGCCGAGGGAGGGCGCGAAGTGGATTATATCCCGGTCGTGTTACCAGGGGGAAGCGTGAGTGCTCGTCGTCCATGGCATTGGTTATTGATTGGTTGATGTATGCGTAGGGATTCAACCTTTCGGAAGGCAAGTGGCGGATGAACGATATGCGGCGAAACGGCGGACGGTTCTTGTGGACGCAGATATACAATGCGCGGCGTGCGGGCGTGCGCACGATCTACGGCGCCATGTGGGACGAGTGCGTATCTCTTCGTCTCTAACCTTATTCGAATATCTCATACAAAAGTTTCTAGGTATGATGAAGGCACCGTGTTCATGCCCGTCGTGCCCCACGCGTCTCAACTGCCCGTTCACCCCTCATACCGGTTCCTAGCGCTCGACGTGGACGGACACGATCTCCCGTCGGACTGGTATATGCGGGTCATCGGGTACGCCGCCGAGGCGTTCCACGGGGAACGTACGCTGCTCGACACATTTCCCGTCAAAGAACTGCAGGACTATTGGAGCACACGGCCGCGCTACGAGAGCACCTCTGGGAGCGGGGGCGGGTCAGGCGACAGAGCCGAGAGGCAGGATGCAGACGTCGATGCGGTTATCCAGGCGTTCAGACATTGGAAGGTCGAGGACAGCGCTGGCGTCGATGCGCCGCCGCCGTACAGTCTCGAGGACACGTCAGCAGGACAGGTACCCCAATCGGCTGCGCAAGCGCCCCCACCCCCAGTTCGTCAGGGCACGCGCCCGCCTCCACCTCCAGGTCGTGGTGGGACTTTATTGGTGGCAGCAGCTGGCGCAGCAGCCGTCGGTGCCGTTGTGCATACATTAGCGGGTGGGAAAGCGCCCTCGACGCCCTCGTCGCCATCGCCTGCCGGTTCGGGTCCTGCCCCGCCGCCTGTCAATATGTCGTCTCGTCCTGTACCGCCGCCGAGGAAGGACTCGGCGATTGGGCTGAGCTCAG
Source organism: Xanthoconium stramineum (assembly GCA_038090315.1). NCBI lineage: Eukaryota > Fungi > Basidiomycota > Agaricomycetes > Boletales > Boletaceae > Xanthoconium > Xanthoconium stramineum. The sequence goes on along the minus strand of JBBPMO010000937.1, from coordinate 9,539 downwards.
CGCCGGGGCCACCAATGTCGTTGCGTCCGGGGTCGCCGCCGTCTACGGGGTTGGGGAGGCAGGGGTCGTATACCCATACGCAGCAGGGGTACGACCATGGACGCGTTCCTTCGATCGGGCATGGACATGGTGGGGTTGTGTATGCTCCGCCTGCTGGTTCGCCGCCTTCGATAGGCGGGGAGTATGCGCGGGGACCGGAGCGAGGACGTGGTCGGTCCCGCTCTCGTTCGCAGTCGAGATCCAAGTCGCGTTCGCGTTCGCCGTCAAGAAAGGGCAAACGGTCGCCTGGGCAGATGTACGGGGTGCACCAGGGGTTGCACGGGCACGGTCAGAGTGTCGGGCATGGCCATGGGCACGGTCACGGTCCCGATTTCCACGTGCATCAGTACGCTCCGTATGCGAGCCCCGGTCCACATGGGCACCACGGCCGAGATCAAGGTCATGGACATGGACATGGGCACGGACATGGACATGGGCATAGCCACAGTCTGTCCCCGGTGGGGCCCTCGCACGGAATGCCCTTCCCCGGCGGTGGTCCAGGTCCAGGGTACGACGCGTATCCGGGAGGTGTGGGTGGGTATACGCCCCTGCATTCGCATCCTGTTGGGCATGGAGCGGGGACGCCGCCGCCAATGTCGCCTGGGTTTGGATATGCGCAGGGGCCGCCTGGTGGGTATGGGCAGGGACCAGGGCAAGCACAAGGGCCGCCTGGTGGGTACGGGCAGTATCCCGGGCCTAATCCGCCGCCGGGAGGGGGACCTGGACCTGGAGTTGGGCAAGGGTATGGACAGGGACAGCCAGGGTATGGGTATACGCCGCGTAAGTCGCTTCTCTGGCTCGTGTGATGGGGTCTGACGCATACGCGTCTGTGGTAGATCCTGCGGGTGGATACTACCAATCCTATGCGCCTGGGACCTACCCCGGGAGCCCCACTGGTGTCGCAGGAGCGGGTGGAGGGGGAGGGGGAGCGATGCAAGGCGGGATTGCGTCGGCGTTGAACGCTGTCGAGGGAATCGCGGGGGCGGGTACAAGGAGGCAGTTGGAGAAGACCGTGAAATCGTTGACGAACAGTGCGTGTTTTTTTCTGTTCCCTTGTGGATTTCTGACGAAATGGAATTGGACTTAGCGGGGAGTACGTTGTTTAATAAGCTCAAGTGAGATGGGCGATGGGTACGGGTCAAAGGGCACCGTTCGTTGGTAAAGGGTTTGATTATTATTTTTTCTCTCTATGATTTTTCTCCCTCTCTTAGTAAGTCTTCCGTGGTGTTGTTACGTGTAGCGAGATATATTTTATACACCCTTGTTTTATTCTTCTGACCAAGGCAACGCCGATGAGAGCCAGAGATCGTCCCCCGCCCATATCCATAAACCCCGTCTCATTTTCCAATCGAAACGCCCGCGGAGGTGCCCTAGGCCTCGATACCCGCGATCTCGAGCGCCCTAGTTACAAGCTGACGAGAATACAATTCATAAGTATTTACGAATCGACATGTGTACGTATGCATAATTTTCCGCATTGGGTTGACGACGATCGAGACGAGTCTATCTAAGAAAGTCCCATGTGTGAAAGGAATAGTAACGTTAACGGTGTGGCGTCCTGGACATGGTATGAAAGAAGCACTGGAAGCATGCGCATGTTCGTGAGATAAATACAACGAGGCATAGCTAGTCATTGTCAGTCAACGACACGCTGGATCGTCCGACGTGATAACCAAGGAGACGGGATGGACGTAAGTTCACGAGGAAACGCAAGCAAGATCGAATCCCCGTCGAGTAAGATTTAAGTTTTCAATTTTGAATTTCCGCGAGGTCGAAACGTGTCGGCAAGAAAGAAAAAAACCAAGAAAGAAGGGGGGACGCGGGGTGTGTGGATGAGTCAGACCATGACGAGCCTGCCCATGACGTACGTGCCCCCGTTGACAAGCCCGAGGTTCATGACGTCCTTGCCGCCGAGCCCGACGCCTGGTCCGGGCAACGTGCCTTTCCAGCCACACGGGTGGTAGGGGGACGAGCCCACGCTTTCGTCCCACGAGTTGCGCTCCTCGATCCATTCGTCCGAGGTGGGGTCCTTGTATGCCGTTACGGGCGGCAAGGGGACGGGGGTGGGCTTGGTGTACTCGGCGGGGGTGATGTTGAAGTCGGCGAGAGAGTGGGGGATCCAGTGGGAGGGGGAGGGGGCGCGGCGGCGGCGCTTGGTGGGCGGTTTGGAGGGGGAGTGGGTGGGGGAGGGTGGGGGGGACGCTGGGTCGGTGGTGTCGCGCGTGCGTTTGCGGGACGGGGCGGGTGTGGTGGCGGTGGTGGCGGTGATGACGGGGTCGGCGGTGGGAGGGATGCGGAGAGGGGCGTCGGTGGTGCCCGAGGGAGGCGTGGATGGGGGCATCTGAGTGCGGTTAGCTGCGTTGACCGGTTTGAGAATGCAGCGTTTCACGTGGCGGTTGAGGTTGGACGCGACGCCGAAGCGACGACCGCAGGTGTCACACACGAATGCTAGGTGGGGTAGATCAGAGGGGGAGAGAGAGCGCGCAGGCGGGAGATGTACGGACCTTTCTCGCCGGTGTGGACGAGGAGGTGCTGGATGATGCGGTGTGAGGTCAGGCGCGGGGCTTTTAAGACGGGGCTGGATGCGCACCTTTCTGAGGGTGGATGGTCTGTCGAACGACTTTTCGCACATCCAGCAGCCGTGCTTCTTCTCGCGGGGACGTGGGCCTCCGCCTTCGTGCTTGGATGTGCGCGAAGACGCGGCGCGGGCAGAGGCGTTGCGGATAGATTGGGTGATGTCCGAGGGAGTCGCTGGTGGTGGTAGACTCGGAGGCGCAGTATCGAGCGGGGCCATGGTGGTGGTGTAGTCGTATTGGGGGAGGAGATAGTTGGACCACTGGCAAGGGTCCGGGTAGTACCGCGCATACGGATCGGACAATTGGGGAGCGAACGAGTTCATGGGTTTGGATGGGGAAGACCTCCGAGTCGACGCGTGCTGGATTATATATCTTGTTACACAACCACCACCATGCCAATCTCAGCAGCTCAGAAGACCGCCATAGAAGAGGTCATCGACGTCCTCGTGGCAGCGACACCCCCGCGTGGAAAGCGACAGCTCGCGGCCTTGTTCTTGGAACTCGTGGACAGGGCTGACTGGCCCGAGTATTACGAGGTACCTGCTTCGATCCACCCCTGGTTCATTTGTCCCATCGACAATCCACAGGTCATTCCCGAACCACGCTGCATAAACGGCGTAAGAGCGAGCGTAGAAAAAAACCGTTACAAGGACCCAATCAACGCCTACACAGACCTCTCCCTCGTGTTCTGGAACGCCCTCTTCTACAACGAACCAGGCAGCCAGATTGCATCAGACGCGGAAACCCTCAAAGTAAGTCTTTCTTTTTTGCTCCGAGGACTACCACGGATGACACATCGCCCCCTCCTTTTCATCCCGATCCGTCCATGTCCCCGTCCGTTTGGGCAGAACGTGCTGGAGACGGAATGGCAGAAGCGTCCCGTGCTTCCTCCACCACGCCACTCTCCACCCCCTTCCTCCCCTCAAAAGGTTCACGGATCCCTTCCTACTGCTCCGCCGCAGCCTGATCCTGCCCAATCTACCCATTCAACTGCCAAACTCGGATCCACTGCAGAAGCCGCCGGAAGCATGGCCACAGGCACCCACCCGCCCGACCCTGACCTAATGGACGTCGATGTGCATGGCATGTCCCCTGAGCCAGACACAACGGCTGGCCCCACCGCCGGCCAAGACAGGGACGGCGATAACGAGGCGATCATCCGCCAGCTCGAGAAAAGCCTCCCCCCTTGGGAAGGCTTTGGGGATCTCGGCTGGATGTCCGAGGCCTCCCAGGTGCGTTCTCGTCCATTGTCTCCCATTCTTTTACGCATCGAATGCTCGGCCATTACGCACTTAGGAGCGTCGATTGGAAATCGTGCTGGCGATCAAGAGCCACAAGGACGCCGCGTACGTCTCGCCGGTGATCCCTTGTTGTGGCTGACCATAATGAGTTCTTGCAGCGGAAATCGTTTGGCTGTTGTACTCGAGGCGGTGCCCGAGGAGCCAACCTCCCCCCTTTTGTCCTACCAGGTATGGCCATCCGTTCACCTGCCGCGTCTCTCATGCCTTCCAGTCACCCTTGTCCCTGAACTCGATCGAGGTGGGTGTGTCTGTGCCTGCGTTGCGTGTGCCATCCACAAGGGTCGTCTATAGGGAAGTGTACGATCAGCGTCCTATGCCTCGCCGAAAGAGTTTGACCTCAACATGGCACGCCTGTTTGAAAAAGGACGGCGGTGGTACGAACCATGCACGGAGCCTTATGGCCGTGTGCTCGTCCTCCAGGTAAGGTCTTAGGTCATAATTGATGATGATGAAACACACTCGGAAATGATTCGCTAGCGACTCTACCAAGCACTCACGTCCCCCTCTCCCCCCGCTGGTCCCCCTTATTCTTCTCCCACCCACTTTGCTTCCATTCGTGCCGGCCCCGGCACCGCCCGTCCCCTGCACGCTACGCCCGACGCCGATGGCGTGCCTGGCATCACCACCTTTCGCGTATCGACCAAGGATCGCACCTTTGTCGACGAGGTGCACTACAAGGGATGGACGATTCGTCTCGCGGATTGGCTGCATCTCAGTAATCCCGACGATCCGAGCCGTCCGATCGTGGGGCATGTGTTCAAGTGTTGGATCTCGGGCGAACCGTACGTACTTTCTTTTCTTCTCTGCTTTATTAGCTTTTTTTTCGCTTTCCTTCCTTCCTTCCTTCCTTCGCACACGAGGAGGCTAACGTGTAGACAGGGCAAAGAAGGGCCAGCCAGGTCTTTCGATCTGTTGGTATTATCGACCTGAACAGGCAAGTCTGATCGCGTTCGTCTTGCTTTCTACTTCTTATCCGCGTAGACGTTTCATCCGGCACATACCCAATTCATGGACAGAGAAGTCTTTAAAACGAGTACGTCTTTACACCGATGTGGATCGTTTTACGTGCTCAACGAACCATCTTCCCCTCGGAACAACGCAAAATGAAATCATCGCTCGAAAAATCAAAAATAAATCGAACATCGAACAATGAAAAATGAAAAAAAGGCCTCTTCGCAGACCATCCCGTCGAAGACGTTCTCGAAAAAATTGCCGTCCAATTCACCGCGCGGCACATCCGCGGACGTCCCCGCCCCCCATACTGGTCCCCCGGCTGGCCGCTCTACGTCTGTCATTCACGTTATAACGAGCGCGAGCGCGTGTTTGTCAAGATCAAGAACTGGGCGAGCTGTATCCCCGAGGAGGTGCGCAAAAAAGACGATTTCATGCCGATTTATGGGTTTGAGAGGGTGGTGAGTCCGAAAAAGGTCAAGAGTCCGTTTGTGGGCGAGGGAGCGGTGAAGGGGCCGGGTGGTATAGGGGAGCCTGTGGAGAAGGTGGAGGGGGAGAAGACGGAGGGGGCTGGGACGAGGAAGAGGACGAGGAGGGGGGCGGCTGCGGAGACGGGGAAGGGTGTGGCGGCGCAGGTGTCCAAGACGTACGTTCCTGTTGCCCCCGCTGTCGCCACTAGCGCGGGTGCGAGTGCGGGCGGGATAGGCGACACCAAAGACCGGAGCATGTTGACGGCCGCGGGGAACCTGAGCGTCCCACCCATCGTGGACAAGTTGCCCGCCGAGACGAGTTGAGTCTTTTCTCTTTTCGCGTCGTCTCCCCGCGCACGGTGCTCACTCCTTCCGCATCAGCGATACATTTTGACAGATCGCCGGAGACAAACGAGCTCTTGTGGTTTGCGGCGCCGCCGATGAATGTGGCGCGGCCGGGGATGGTGAGGCATAGTCTCAAGTATTTGGCGTACTTGGCCGGGAAGAGGAAGGAGGCACAGGGGGCGAGTGGCATGGTTGACGGCGAGGGTGAGGGTGATGAAGACGGGGATGGGAATGGGGACGCCGACGCAGAGGGCGAAGCTGATGATGGGGACGTCGATATGGACGGTGGGGAGAAGGTCGAGGAAAAAGTCAAGGAAGAGGCCAGGGTAACGGATGGGGAGGGGGATGCGAAAAAGAAGCAATCGGCGAGGGTACGCGTACCCCCGACCGTGAGCGAGATGATGCAGGCGGCATTGGAGGCTGTGCGTGCTGGTGGTGAACTTGGGGGGTGAGCGGGGTGGGGGATGTCTTTGAGATGGCTGTTATTTTTTTTCAAATGCGTGGTTGTCGGCGTGAGTTCACGCAACGGGGTCTGGTTGGTAGTCGTCCGTCAAAGACGGGGTCGTTGCCTTGTATTCACACATTGCTTTACAAACTCGGAACAACGCATGTATGTACGAAGCGCGTCGGACGTCCCCACTCGAGTACTGTGGGTATACGAGTACGTCGTACCGTACCAGTTCGTTGATGGTTAGATGGATATATAAAGAATTGCGACTGTTTTTTCTTGTTGGATTTTCGCTCAATTTCGTTCAGTACATAATACACATGTAACATGGTACCTTTCACCTCGTGCTACGCGGGTTGATGGAGGACCGAGGTCGTGCGTGATGTACTTGAAGTCCGACTCGGGGTTGGGTTTGGGGGATGGGAGTAGGCCGTTTGTAGTCTCTTCTCCTCTCGGTTTCGGTTTTCAGGTTACGATTGTTGGCGTATGCATGATAGTATCATAGGACAAGTCCTTAAGCCGAAGCTCGAATGGAGCGTAGTGGGTCGTCCTTGAAAGCGATCAACGACGTGATGTCGCTGTTGGCCACTTCGTACAAGCTTGGAAAGAGTCGTAGGCGGAACGGACTTGGATGTCTACGTGCGCAAGGTACTGTACCCTCACGATCGATTCGGCTGTCACGTGTTTCAAGGGGGTTTGACGTGACGAAATTTGCGCTTTGTCCGGTCGCTGCATAATAACACCGCTTGCCCAAAAAAAAAGAAATTTGCGCTTTGTCACGCGTCACAGGACCATCTGTCGAATAGGTTTGGTGGTCACAGCAAAAGTAGATTTTAGTAGAATCTCATCATATTTAGTGTACGAGAAAGATCACTATTAGAGAAGCACAGTCATGGTACAAGACATCCAGCTTATGTACATGCATTCCATTCTAACTTTAAGCTTAGTATCTGTGATGAACCTGAGATGATGAAAATTCTTGTTGTCACACATCACAGCATCAGCAAACCAGCTCTAGGCTGTGTAGATCTGTACAGATTTGCACAGTCTCACAGACCCTAAGGTCTTGTCCACTTAGCACAACAGTGACTTCGGCTAGCTGTTAGCTTGACTAAGCTCCATACTAATTTCCCTATTTAGCTAGTCACATGATGTACCTCCGAGATTCACTGGCTGGTGGCACTGAGATCGACTGAGAATGTCAGCGCAGCATACTCAACACTCCCTAATACTTCTCTACTGCATCATGGCTCGTACAGGAAGCCACTCATCTTCATCTTCCTTGGGGAGGTCAACTCAATCCTGCCATTCTATGACAGGCATTGTTGATCCAGCAGCCCAGCAGCCCGGTGGCAAAGGAAAAGCCACATCAAGCCATCGTTCTACCCCCCAAACTACATGGACCACTGACAAAATCGACGAACTTGTCAACCTCCTCATGCTCCATCATGGATCAGCAGGCGACAATGGATTCAAGGACGAAATGTACAACAAAATGGCAGCGGAACTGAATCAAAAGTTTCGCAATCAGAAAGTGCCAAAGATGGGCAAGTCCTGTTGTGCGAAGTGGAAAAATGTACATACTTCTGGCATCCTGGACGGCGCTCACAAAGACTGACTCAATTTCGACCAAAGCTCAAGTCTGAGTATAATGTGATCGCCCAGTTGAAGGGGCCTGCGTCCGGCTTCGCCTACTCTGACGACAAAGGGGCCATGGTCGATGAAGCAACCGAGCAAGCGTGGGCTTCATATTGCAAGGTTACGTGCGCACAGATTTCATTTTACTCTTTTTTGACGTTTTTTTCAGTCACATCCAGGTGCAGCAAAGTACAAGGATAATCCATGGCCGTATTGGAACGACCTGTCACCCCTCATGTCCTTGTCTTCCAAGCAGTCACATGTCCTCAACCCCCAGCGCAAGCGTCGTCAGAAGGATACTACCAGTGCTGCGATGGTGGCTGGGCCATCAAAGATTCTTGCCAATGAAGCGATGGCCATCGATGATTCCGCTCCCACAGCCCCTGCTGCAGTCCCACCCATTCCACCGCCTAGTACCAGTTTCGCCAACCCCAATGCAACCTCTGCTAGCACGCCGTCTGCCTACCTCTCCCATCCACCCCAATCTACCGTTTCGATGGCGTCGACCACAATGACAAGTGTTAGCCAGAAATGAAAAACAGCAAGCACTCCCGGCTCGAATATTGTATCAGAGGGTCCGAAGAAACGGTCCCGCCCATTGTCTGTCACCGTGCAAACACAAGCTGAGAAGGATACCATGTTATGGCGGCTAAATTCATTCCTCGACAATGTTGACCCTGCCGCCCTCAAACCTGTCACCCTTGCATCACTAGGACTTTCGCAGCCGCAGTTGTCAGTCAACAATAACAACAACTATGTCGAGCAAGCTGCCAACGCCCTCGAGTCTTTCGATCTCGATCCATCGCAAGTCAATGCTCTTGCTGACTATATGAGCGAGGCGGAACACATGCTCCATGTCAAATTCTTCATCAAAATGAAGAAAGATGCACAAGAGCTGTGGATCACGAATACGCTTGCAGAAATCCAAGCCAAAAAGGACATCGAAATTCAGAGGTGGAGCATGGATTCTAGTGGGCCAGTCGTGCATCAAGGTTGAAACAGTACGTCAAATTTCAATCGATTTGTTGAACTTCTAGCGTAACTGACATTGTACAAGGTACGTTGTACCGCTGTGATCATGACATTCATAGTAGGTGGTTACATGTATCCCATTTCTCTTGACTCGTGGCAATAGTCTCGCCACATTGTTTCCGCAATATGATCTCATCGTTCCTCTGCCCTTCGTCTCTCTGCCACACCAACTGGACCATCTGCGAGGAATCCAAGACCAGCCTCATCCTTGTCACCATCGCCAGCGTTCATCTGTTCCAAGCGCTCTGCTTGGAATTCTGGGGTAAAAAATGCTTCAGGATCTAACCGCTGAATAAAGTTGTGAATGGCACAAAGTGCCACTGGAATACGTGCTTGCATGTCCATACGGTATTCAGGCGCAAGAAGAAGGATTCTCCATTGTCGCTTCGTGACCCCGAAGATGTGCTCAACGACATTCCAAAGACTTGCATGACGTAGGTTGAAAAGTTCCTTCGCATTCTGTGGGCTGTTAAATGCTTGGTGAGCACATTGTTAGTAGTCTTTTTTCTTTTTCAAATTTACCGTAGATTCATTTGACGCCACTCTTTCAGATGGTACTGTACTCCATGGTATGGAACCAGGAGCGTGTCCGATCCTCCAAATCCCACATCAGCAAGGAGGTACTTTCCTTCGGGTACATACAAATTGTCGGTATGTGCGTTGTACCACATCGTAGCATCAGCCGTTGACCCGTCCCATCCGGTCACCGCGTATGTGAACAGAAAGTTGAAATCACAGA
>JBBPMO010000936.1:0-14420 GCA_038090315.1 Xanthoconium stramineum | reverse complement strand
CATGCTGTCATGTCCTCCATGTCGTTGTTGTTGTTGTTGTTGTATCGCGACCGGATGAGGTGGGGTGTGGGGTGATTGAGAAGGATGGCGAACGGCGAGTCATCGAGAGAAGCAGCGATTTGCGAGGGGTCGACAATGATGACGTGGTGGATGCGCTGCTACATCTTCCACATTGTCGACATCGTCATGTCGTGAATGGACGGAGTGGGGGACCAAATGGGTGAGAAGGTTGACGATGATGACAACGGCGACGTGGTGGCTATGCTGCCGCGTCTTCCACGTCATCGTTATCGTCGTTATCATGTCGTGAACGGATTTGGTGGAACGGGCGAGGTGACGGGGCGAACCGGCGAAAGTGGTGGCGAACCGGGGAAGGTGATGACGAGGAAGAGGGTCACACGGTGGCCGTACTGTCACGTTCTCCACGTCGTCGTCGTCGTCGTCGCTATGACACGAATGTCGACAAGAGCACACCAACGATATCGTTGGAGTGCCTGTGTCGATGTCGGTGCTCTGGCGTGGACGGTAATGGACGTGGGTGTGGATGGTAGTGACGGTACGCAGAGGAGTCTGCGACCTACCCTATTTAGTCACGGGTACACGCAAGGGTCATTGGTATGGGTACGTGGGTTGACAGGTCGCTCGGTCGTGACTCGTACCCATACCCATGTCTTTCTCTAGTGCCAAGTCAGATAAGAAATGACGACGAAAAACAAGACCTACCTGACTTAGTCAAGATTGTAGACTGACCTGGGTATCACCGATGGCGCGCGCGGGATTGTTGTCGACATTTTATTAAACCCTGACGGACCCCCATTCATGAACTCCAACGTGTCATCAAGCTTACCGTCCGTCGACAGCAATTTCCAATGACCGCTGCATACGCATTCACAGACTACTGGTCACAAGGACAAACAATCCTAGCAGTTCTGGTGGATATCGCAACACCACCTTCGGGAGGGCTCGTGTTGTTCAACCTCTATGTTGCACTGTCAAGGAGTTCAGGGAGATCGACAATCCGCCTGCTACGAGACTTTGATGATAAACTGTTCAAGAGAGGACATCGTGCGGGATTGCTGGCGGAAAATGACAGGCTGAACGAACTCAACGAGAAGACCTTGAAGTGGTGGAGGGAGATGGGCCGAGATACCAGATCAGCATAGGGTGTAGCAATACAATTTCTAATTTTTTTGCCTTCCGAGTGAGCCGATCGGAGGTGTCAAACAAGTGAGGACAACAAGTACACACAATACGGCAAAATCCGGTAAGACAGGGGCTGCACTTTCTCACGAATTGTCGGGGTCACAGAAACCTTGTCAAGCAAGGTAACCCGAGTTCGTCAAAGTTTTCCGACGCGACACTCTTGTGGAAGCGTGCAGACGCCCGTCGAAAAAGGCGTCGAAGCGTTTGCGAACGTCCGTCTCTGACCATAGACTGATGTTGCGCTTGAGTGTGGGTGCATTGGGAATGCTGAGCATGATTGTGCTTGCATCTGAAAGGAAGCGTGTGTTGGTACGTAGTACTTGTGTGAGGAGACAAACAACAATCTCACCGTGACATAATATAGTGTGGAGGAATTTCTGAAGAATCGACTGGGTGTCCTCTCACCCCTACCGTGTCCATTCAAGCGCAAACGCTTGTCCGTCGCCGCCATCATGTGCTTTCGAGCCTGATTGCTCGTCTGCCAGGTTGCCCTGCTGTCTCGTCCATTATGCCCACATTGTTCGTTCGCAACGATAACGACGACATGGCGGATGTGGCAGCGCATCCACCGTGTCATCGTCATCGTCGTCGGTCCCTGCCTGTTCATCCGTTCACTCCACCTGCCTCACCTCCAACCCGTGGGCAGGCCCATGAAAGGGTATGTACCCTGGTACCCGTCAGAGGTACCCGCGAAATGTGAGACCCGCGGGCTCACGGATGCGGGTTGGAGTTGTGGTACCCGCGGGTTTACCCGTGCTCATCCCTATCAGACTGTCCCAAGACTCAATATTGGGCGTTTGAACGCGGGAAGTCATTGAATCACCATGTTCAAAGATCTCACGGCCGAGAGATCCACGTCGGGGAATATCTTGCTGAGGCCATAGTGTAAAATCTGCGCATTGGCATGAGTCACAACGTCCATTGCGGTTGTTTGTGTGATCCCGACGCTGGCACGTACTTGGGGCCACTGATTGGCAGGTACTTCCACCTTGTTTGATGACATGGGTGGACGCCAGGACTGCATGAATTTGTCCTTGAAATTTGCTGCAGTGTGAGAATTGCCCCCGACTCAAAAGGTTCGTGGCCGTCATTGCAGGCTGTAGTGTTACGTACCAGACCTGCGCGGCAGATGGGGTACTAATAGCTACCTCGTCATCCGGATGGCGCCGGAAGGACGCTGAACGATACTCGTGCATATTCACCGATGTGCTTTAGGAAATCGGACATGACGAACGATAGCTTGCTTTCTCTCACGACTTCTGGGTCGCCCGATGATCCAGCTCGAAGTAGATGCAACTGAGAGTCTTTGAGCCGGACACCATATGCTATGGATTGTATTTTACGCGATTTGAGGCGTGCATTTCGTCTCCAGCACCCAACGACAAGTTCATTGGCGCGGAGAGTTCATCTATTCATAGTTTGCTCCCAGCGGTGGCATGGTTATGCATGGGACTTGGAAAATACAAATGCCAGGGCGACAGGGAGGGTCATCGTGCCTCAAATTGGACCACTGGTGGGAGGGTGAATGCTTGTACCTGCAGAGAGAGACGAATGCTTACTTCTTTTTGTCCTCTTCTTGTACATGATCCGGTGACTACACTCGCGACAACGGATCGGCTCCCTCGATTTTATCTCATTTTTAGCGCCGCAGTCTTGGACGTTTGTCAGACAGTGCAACAACGCTAATGCGAGTGGGTAGGCTACCTGCACAAATGTATTCCATGTTTTGGCGGGGATCTGGAGCGAAACCACCGCCCCCGCCGGACGTGCTTGACTGGCTTGGCTGGTTCATGGTTGATTGGACGAGAACGGCGCTGTGACGCGTGATGTTGTATCACGCCACACAGCCCTGGGGTCGCCCTGTAACGGCGGTTGTCCTTTGGGAACGAGTTATGGCGACGGTGCATTGCGAATTCCCAGAATCACACGCTGCGGCGTCGTTCAGTACAACAGTGGAACGTGGTGGGTCTTCGACGACGGCGCCGTTTGTTCTCCTCACAGCCTTCCCCCACTTCGCTTTTTTTTTCTGACACAGGTCAAGGCAACCTTCGTCGTCCGGCTCGGAACCGGGGCGGCCCAACGAAGCGGCTGTGTCGATTGGGTCGGCGAGGATGATCACCTTGCCGACCGGTCCAGGTACCTATTGTTAGCCGCGCAGGCTGGAGGACAACGCCTACAGTGCGAGGTTACGCTCGTGGATTTGACGACCGTTCATACATGACAACCGTGGGGCGTCTCCAAGGGGCCTGTCCCGCCCATTTTATTTACTTATAACGATGCCCTCCCTCCACGTTACTCCCCCCAACGCCGCTTTTACAACGATCCATGTCCGTCCCCATTTCCGCCCACCAAATGGCTAGTGCACTTCCCTCTTTCATCGACCTTATGGCTTCTCTGGGTCTGGACAACGATACCAAACCCCCTCCACCACGTATCACCACATCCCGTTCTCGCTCGGGCTCCTGCTCTTCCGTGTCCTCTCAGGGAAGCTCAAATCCAGGATGCAGCCCAACATCACCTTTCTTTAACCTATCATCGGAATCTATCCCTCGTGACGTGGATGCATATAGACGGCCTGGTTCCTTCCGTCTGCGCGCTGCCCGGTTTTCGCCTTATAATATTTCCCCAAGCGTGAGTAGTCCACACTAACATCGCACGACCTCTCTAAACGCATGTGCAGTCCTCTGCTAAACAGAATAGTTCCACATCACTAACTCCATCCGTTGAAGAAGCGGAAAACGGACGAAGAGTATGTTGTCCGCTTTTCTCCGTGCTCCGCGGAACTGACGTGTCTTATCCAGTCTGTCTCCCCACGCTTGTCCTCGTCACCAGGACGAAACCGACCATCGCCCCTGCAATCTGTCAAGACTTCTCGGGAGTTACATGCTACCACTCCCATTTCAAGTTACGCTCGTCGTAGAACACCGCAAAATTCTCCGACTACCTCAACCTTCCCCCACCGGGTACATACTGATCGACCTGAAACCATTGTTTTACCCTCGCTTCTACCTCCTCCTATTTCTCATTGATGGACAGTACTTTTTCCCTGAATCATTAACCATATCCTTGGATTGGGAAAGAAAGATGATTCTAACTTGTGGCTACTCGCGTTCTTTACTTGCCTTGTGATGGACTAGGTGTACATTTTATTCGACGATCCTTGGACACTCATTTGTACATCACCATTAGCATGCGTTCCTTTTATTTTCTGACATATAGACGTAGTTCGATGTCAGTTGTGATCATCTTCGTCGGGACCAGGACAATGTTTCTCCAGGTCACCAGTATCCTCGTACTGTGTCCCGCACCAAAAGCAATATGCGTACTTGTCTCGAAGGTATGCCAGGACCAAACTTAGCCGGTCTCGAGGCTATGTCAACCGAAGTCAGCCTTGATTCGGAACAAAGCATAACGGCATACCCCAAGACGAAGAAAGTAAACGGCCTCTTCCACCGTTTCCAACGAAAAGCCCTCTTGCTGCGCTGCCTCGTTCATCTCTCTGAGGTCGTTCAACGTGGTCTCATCATCGTCGCTAGTAACGGGTTGCAGTGCATCCGCGCGCATCTGATCGCGCAAGCGAGTCGCCTCGTTACCTCTCCCAGCAGGTACAGGGGACACGCCTTGTGTATACTCCAAAAGAGCGTCTGTCAGCCCTTTTGGGATAGAATCGGCCACGTTCGGGTCGAGCCAATAAATATTGAACTGATGGAAACGACTGAGCGTGCATCATGTTTCAAGACATGAACGGATCACTGACCGTGATGCCGGCCTTTTCATCCAGGGTCGTGCACGTCCGCTGTGCGGGCGCGAGGCGGCCCTCTGCGCGCCTCTCTTCGTATTCCCGTCGGGCAAAGTCCCGGAAGCTCTCTTTACTGGCGTCCTCGGCCATCTTAGCCATCTTGGCCAGACGGTCGGAAGCACTGGGCGACCTTGTGCGTTTCCCTGACCCAATGCCTTTCTTGCCTACAACGGAGATGAATCAGAGGGCGCGATGATGTGTATCATAACGCACCTGACCATTCATTCAGGGGAAGTGGCTCGACTCTGTGTGATGAATCTGGAGGTGGATTTTCGATGGGCGCGGATAGCTCTTTTGCGTCTTGCCCTGAGGGGCTCGAAGGAGGGCCATCCACCTCGTGGGCTGGCGAGCCCTCTTTTTGACCCAAAGATTGGCCTACTTTGAAGCCCATTTTGAGCATGATCCCCAGTGCCTTGTTCTCCCCTCCTTCGTTGTCCTCTTTTGCCCGTTCGAAGAGGCTCTTACGAAGACCCTCTTCTCTGGCATCCTGCTCGCGTTCACGGCGACTCTTGAGTCGGTTTTGTTCATTCTTGAGGCGACTTTCTTTCAAGGCTTCTTGGCGTCTTTGAGCATAAGTCTTGGGTTGAGAGGATGAAGCGGCGGCCTCAACAAGGAACTTGTCAGACAGGTAGTCCTCCTCATCTGACATGATCAACACGGGGAACAAACATCAGACGCTCACACCAGGTGTCATGTAGACATGAACGAGTCGTCAATAGCCATGAAAGTACGTAGCAAGTCGCGTATCAGGTTGACAAAAGCGACACTACAAGTTTGTAGAAGAAACAGTACCAGACCACCGATACGGGGATGAAATGAATTGCTTGACTTGTGAAAATCGCAGAAAACTTAGCAAAAGAACAAATACTAAGTCACGATAAACTGGCACTGGAATGTGCGTTAAATAAGAATGAAGTCAAGGGGGAGATCTGGGGTTATGATCAGATGAACGCATTCAGGACGCTGGGGCGTCAGCCTCAGGGGCACCGTTGCCAGCTTCCTGTTCCTTGGCGGCATTGACGGCGATCCTAACAGCAATGACACGGCCACCGATTTCTTTGCCTTGGATTGCCTCGATGGCCTTCTGTTGCTCTTCTTCGCTGCCAACGTCGACGAAGCCATAGCCTTTGCTTCTCCTGGGTCGACCAAACTTTCTGCGAACCACGCGGGCGGAGACGACGTTGATGCCAGCTTCGGTGAAGAGAGCAGACAAGCTGTCGTCATCGATGTTGAAGCCAAGGTTGGCGACGAACAGCATTGTCTTTGAGGGTTCGCCGACTGGGTCTTCACCGGCTGGGCGAGGAGGACGGGGTGCCCTGAACCTTCTCAGGCGATACTGTTTTTTGGCGGGGGGAGCTTCGGTGGCACCCTCTGCGGGGGGTGCGACGTCGCCCTCCTTTGGTGGCTCGTCTTCTGCAGGAACGGTGGCCTTGCGCCTTGGCTTACGCTGTGTGGGAAGATGAGATGGAGAAGACGAGAAAAAAGAGGGAAAAAACATACGAAGGCCCTTTTCTTCTTCTTCTTGGGCTTGGCTGCTTCGTCGGTACCAGGAGCAGCAGCAGCAGCAGCAGCGTCATCCGTTTTGACGTCGCCATTGGCTTCGGCCTCGGAGACTTCGCCGGGCACGGCCTTGGCACCGCGCCTGCTTGGACGTCTCTTGGCCTTTCTCTCCTTCCTTTCCATGTCCTTTTGATCGGCTGGCTTGGCAATCTCGACGAGGACGTCTCGGCCGTCGAGCTCCTGGCCGTTAAGGGACTCGACTGCTTTCTGGGCAGCCTCTGCGCTGGACACGGCGACGAAGCCATAACCTGCGGAGCGGTTACCGCGCAGAATGACCTGTACTGAGACGCTGGGAGGATGTGAGTGGGGGGAAGGAGGGAGAAGATAAAAACAAGTACATGTCGCTCTGTACGGGCGCAAAGAACGCCTTCAGCCCTTCTTCCGTGGTGGAGTACGCAAGATTTCCGGCGAAGACCTGAGGGCGAGATGAGGGAATGAAAATGCGGATCTGGGGGAGGAAGTACCTTGAAACTGGGTGCTTCTTCGATGAGGTAGTCTTGCGCAGCCGGAGGCACGCCGTTTTCTGTGACAAAGGCGGCTTGGGCGTCGGACATTTCGCGAGGATGAACTGATGGGATGAACGCGGTGATGAACTTGTTGGATGAACTGCAGGTTGAAGAAAAGAATGGTCGAGCGTGGACACGGCCTTTTTAAGGATGTTATTACGCAAACAAACACTCGGACTGCTCATGTTTCCATGACACACAACATTCCAATGTCACTCCACTCCAGCTTGTCATCCTATCACATCCCGTCGCGTCTCGTCGCCGTCGCCGTCGCCGTCACCAGGTCCGTGCGAGTGTTCATTACGTAAGATCAACTCATAAGTATATTAAACTCATACTCACATGGTACATATCTATATCTCCCTCCCGACCGTGACGGGCTCACGCTCTTTTTTCTCTCCCTCACAATGCCCGCCTGCAAACTCCTCAACATCCTCGCACTCGCCGCCGTCGCGATCGTCACTCTTTCCTCCCTCCCAACCCACGTCAACGCTCTCGTCGCCGACCGTCCCCAAGTCGCCCGTCATGTCCACGGACACGACGCCATTGCCAGACGCAAGCGCAGCGACTCTTCCTCCGCTGGCGCATCTGGTCGCTGCAAACCTAGACCCACTTCCATGACTTCTACTTCCACTCCTCCCCCTGCTACCTCCACTCCCCCTGCTACTTCCTCCACCCCTCCGGCAACTTCCCCGTCGTCCTCCGCTCCTTCCAGCCCCACCCCTAGTTATACTCCCAACCAACAAAAGAAATGGGGACTTGCCTGGGGCACAGACGATGCGTATTTACCAAACTTTGCCCTTGCTGGTGTCGGATAGTATGTCCCATCTTTACTTTTTTGACCCCTGATATAACCGCCGCGTCTAGTCTTTACACTTGGACTGCGGAGATCCCTGAGGGTCTTAGTAACTATGGAATCCAGGGCATTCCGATGCTCTGGGGTGGTGACTCCGGTCGGATCAGCGCGTTCCAGAACACGGTCAAGCCAGGTTACGCCAGCCATGTTGCTGGCTTCAACGAGTACGTACTTCTACGTATTTCCATCCCTTTTCTTACCCGCTTCATAGGCCTAATGAGCCGAGCCAGTCAAACTTGTCCCCTTCTGACGCTTACAACTTGTGGATGCAGCTCATCAATCCTCTCAAAAACGACGGATATACCCTCATCTCTCCTGCTTGCACCAATGATGATGCAGGAAAACAGTGGTACAGCGAATTTTTCGCTAGCTGTGACAGTAATCCAGATTGCCATGTATGTCACATGCGTGATAAACCAGCCTCGTTACCTCATTCTTTACTCCCAGGTTGACATTATGGCTTTCCATGGCTATACCACCAACGCGTCGGCTATTATCGACTATGCCAACTACCTTCACGATACATACAACCGTGACGTTTGGATCACTGAGTTTGCTGACCAGGTAGCCGTCCACTTAACCTACGATTTGCCATGCCAGCTAACTTGTCTCGAAGGATTTCAGCGGAAACAACCAACAAGCGGATATGAATCAAATCTGGGACTTTGCTGGGCAGATGGCTGCATTTATTGACAACACTCCATGGGCCACAGGGTTCCCCTTTGGTGAATTTACTGTTCTGATCCATCCTATGTCACTTACAAGTTCTCAGGCGTCGTGGATCCCTCAACGGTTAACGTCAACCCTCTCAATGCCTTGCTTAACACCGCCAGCAATTTCCCCACCTCCCTGGGTTACTATTACTTGAACCAGAACTAGCAATGAGGACTGACTTACAGCTCGTGGAACATTCATCTCTGATACCCTCCATTTTTGTAGACGGTTTTTCTTTCCAGTCTTTTTGACTTTGATGCGTGCTTCGTTCGTCGTGCCTGTTTTATGCTAGATGCATATATTAGCGACGCATGTAACTTGCTGAGCAATGTAACGGATATTCACCGTGTCTGAATTCCCACTCTTCCTGTCACATAAAAATGGAGCGGGCCGGTAGTTGAGCAGTCGCGCTGTTTCATCTCGTTGCGGAAATGGTCAAACACCTTCCCCCCGTAGTCAAGCAACTCTTGACGCTCCGCAACCCGGAGGCATGGCCCAGCCCTCCCGTAGAAAGGTTGCACCGCGTGTTCACAAGTACGTTGGACGACGCCAGGCAGCGACATGCAGAGAATGGTTGGCTCGTCCTCTCGGCGAGTATACGACCCATTCTGCTAATCGAATGCCTCATTGAACCCGAAATGACAGACATGCACACTCCTCACCACCAACAGACCCTCGTCTATGGGAGACCTCTATCGTTTCATAACTAGGAACGACCCCGCTCTGCCTGAGACACGACGGAGCTTTACCGAAGCCGTGAACAGAGCTGCCATGATGCGCGAGGCCGCATTGAAGAGTGTCATCTTCGTTGGCGTACCTCGCGTAAGTCTCTGAGAGAAACAGAAAGGGGGAACGGCGGCTCATAAAATGACCTACACTTTAGACGATTCTGTCCTTGACGGGCCTAAAGGACGCGCTGGAAGACGACGTATACGTTGCCTTACGAAAAACTTCAATCAGGTGAGAAGAGATCTGGCATCGCGCAACAGCACGAGGCGCTCACGTTTCTCGCGCGCAGGGAAGCCAGCGCGGAAAGCATCGAGGCGACCATTCAACGGGGTATGGGTTTATGGAAGTCCATATACGAACCTCATGCTGTCAAGTTGTACAAGAAATTGGGGGCACTTCATCCAGATTTCATCAGTACGTATTCATTTCCATCTCTACCCCGTGGTCTTATCTCCCCCTTGTGATGACAATCCATCGCATCGCCTCGTTTACACGACGTGCCTCGAGTTTGATGAATGCTAAATCTACGCCCTGATTTAGCGTTTATCATACAGGCCTACGGCACCATCCTGTCCCCTCTGCCGCGAGGAGACCTGGAGCAAGGCAATCTCACTCGGGCTCTGAGCTCGGTTGTCGGAATTGCGACGCTTAGAGCCGAGGGAAGAGTCGGTCCACAACTCACCAGCCACGTCTTTGGTCTCCTCAAGGCGCGCTACGAGGAGAATCTAAACGAGGAAGACAGATTCCTTTCCAGCGATGAGGGCACAGAATGGGTCATTCGCAAGGTCGATGAGGTCATCGATGCTGTGACTGTGGGTGAACAGGAGATCATTGGAACTGCCAAGCTGTGAGCACGCGCCCTTGGATATCACTTTTATTAGCTTGTTATCAGCCGCTTGATCGTATGTGAATGTCGTCGCTCTCCGACCTGTGAGAGGCTTGGCCCTGCATCGTGTTTCCCCACGTGTGGCGTAAAACCCGTGTTCGGTGACACCTCCGTGCTAGCATCATCTGACCGCGCAGGAGCGCCAGCTGTTTCAAAGTCGTGCATTGCACGTCAATTATAATACATGTGCTCGGGTCATGCCGGAGAGGTATGATAAGAACGTGTCTCCGATATAATATACAATGCGAATGCAGGAGAGCGCGAAGTCAGAGACCAAATGCCTGGCAAAACCGGTAAAGCATGGCCGTTACCGTAACCGTGTCCATCATGGGTGGGTGTGTCTAAGGCCGGTGAACATGAGCACAGGTAGCGTGACTCCCGGAGAAGAAAACCTTACTATTGTTCCCGCGCCCGCGTTCCGGAGAAAGTGTAGCTCTCCGTAGACATCCCCGATTTGATACCGGGTGGGCCTCGTGGGCCGGAAGAAAGCGACAAGATTTCCAGCAGGATCCTCCAGCTGGTGAGGGAAACCATCAGTGGCTGCAATCTACCCGACAATCGCACTCGGGCACGTACCACAATGTCGGGTGAGTTGGAAGACGGCCGCCAGCGGTATTGTAGACCATCGGGTGCATTAAAAATCCGTGCGCCCTAATCATGCGATGAGCGTCGCATCTGGGGCGTCGCGCAGATGTAACATACCGGGTAGCGAGGATCAGGGCGGACGAGGTCAGACATCGGGACCGCGTTCTGCCAGACAAATGTTGATCAACCAATGTGCAATGTCTCTGGTTTCTTTTCTTACTTTGCCGATCACCGCGCGTCCAAGCCCGCCATTGGCGGCCCACTCGAGCTTCGCGACGCGATCTTCCCTGTTGGTGCGCACTGCGCGCCAGAGAGTGGTGGTGCTTTGGCCGTTGTTGGCCACTACGGTCTGCAGCGAGTTGTCAGGAACGCTAGCACAACCGTGTATGGAGAGCACTGTACCGCAAAGCGGTAGAGAACGCCCCAGGCATTAAAAAGCTGGCTTTCACGGGGATCTTGGTTTGTCCAGGACAAAACCTCGTTTGCCGAAGAAGCTGACATTGCGAGAGTAGAAAGACGAGTGAGGTGTTTTGTGAGGAAGGGGAGGTGGGTTAGTCAACTCTGCAGAGCACTAGCCGGGTCAGATGGACTCTTTATAGAGTGAGTTTTGAATAACATTTCACAAAATGGTCCTGGTTTCTTTTTCTTTTTCCGCTATGACGAATTTATCGCAACGTGGACATTGTTGTGACAGATCAAGGACGAGTATGAGGCAAGAAACGTGTTGTCACGAGAAGCCAGATCCATTAAATTTCTGGAGCCTTTTGGGTGGAGTAAAGTCCGATGCAGCAGCCAGGTCGAGGCCGACGTGATCGAGAAACCATACACGTTGAGCATAAGCGCTGATTTACCCATGAAACATGCGGATTGACGTCGTAGTGGCACGCTGGAATTGACATGAGACTTGCCACTAGAGAGAAACGACGATGACTGATGGCCTAAAGATAACCGAGAGCTTAGAAAAGCAGGCAATGTGAGAACCTCGAACAAGAATATTCAAAGACGTACAGATCGTGGCAATGACAAGAAGAAGAAGAGCCTCACGCGCTTGAGAAAATGCCCGCGTGAAGGAAGCGACCGGAAAAGGCAGGAATGGGGCAACACGTTGGCGAGCAAGGAGAGAAGAACGTGCCGCAGGAGTGCGGGTAAGGTGTGGTGAAACTGGACGAGTAAAGCGTGTCAGCAGCATGGCAAGATTCCGGTAAGGACATTCGGAGGAGAAATATGGAACAAACGATTGGACGGCGGAACATGGCCCAAGTTGACATGTAGCGGTCAGGCTAGATCAGATGCATTCCAGAAGCGGCACATGTTCGCCCGGTGTACGAACCGGAGACTCGCCAATATGAAATGTGAATTTGATTATGAGGTGGATGAACTTAACCTTGCACTGGGCACTCGAACGCGGATGACGCCACAGCGCCTGTTCATTAATGTTCCCCAATACATGATGTCGAGAATGACGGGATATGCGTACTGCAGTAGCTGTGGGATGGACTTAACGACTCTAACTACATATAGGCACATGGGGCGAAGACAGCGAAGGCCGGGGGTGGGGAAAGCAACTGGCGGGGAGAGGTTGATAAGAAGGACTGCGTCACATCGGGGCAGATGATAAGCCGATAGGTCACGATGTAGCCGAGGGCGTACCTGACAGAACAGCATCATACGGGACCAGCTTGGGTCATGGCACGACCTGAAGCCCCAAGGTTCTTGCGGTACCAATCACAGTACTCGCGATCGACTCCAATTTGAGATGCTTGAGGTGGTCGTCCCTTGCCTTGATTTTGGTGATTTCGTACACATGTTTGAGACTGACGGTGCCCAGTATTTCATGTCCGGGACGCGCGGGACCTTTTTCCAGGCCGGCCACTTGCTTGAGCAAGTAGGTGGTCGGAGGCGTTTTTGTGACAAAAGTGAACGACCTGTCTGGCTGTACGCGAATCATAGTGGGAATTGGGACGCCAGGTTCGATGTGTGCGGTCCTGGCGTTGAACTCTTTGCAAAAGTCCATGGATTTGACACCACGCGCACCAAGCGCTGGGCCGACGGGAGGACTTGGGGATGCTTTTCCGGCACCAATCAAGAGACGCTGGATGAACAAAGAATGGGTACTCCGGAGATGTAGACGAGACAACGGACGTACGACCAAATGAACTTGACCTTTGGACATTGCGCTCGATCTTGGCTCAGTTTCAGGCAGAGTATCGGGCGTTGTGTAGGCCAAACAAGGATCAACATCATGAGCGTAATGTGGCGTGCCGCACGTATCAAACCCCAGTATCCTCGCGTTCTCAACAACCATCATCGTGTACAATATACATTATTGAGCCAAGTAATCCTCAAAGAATGTGACGACGCCTTGTCCGAACGTAGCAATATCACTATCCACAAAGATCGTGTGTACCACCTTCTCAGCCTGTTGGAAACGCCTCTCGATCACTGCCCTCTTTGAGCAAAGCTTTCATCGCATCTACTTCTGGTTGTAATGGAAAAAAATCCTACCTTGCCATTCCGAAAGTCCCAGAGTAGTATACCCCCGTCCTCGTTTGCCATTGCAAAATGAACAAGATGAACACTGCCTCGCGTATGCCCCGCCGAAAATTTACCATTTGTGTTACGGTGGCCGAAACTCAGGCATGGTTCACGGTCAAAATTTCCTTTCCGGCTGTCATACAGCTGGATTTGGCGGTCCAGATGCCGAACCTTGGAACCTTTTTGAGTACATCACTATATAACTTGCAGCCCACATCACTTACCTCTAGCAGTGTGACATATGCTGCCTGTGGATGTATGTGTATCTGTCGAATGTCATTCGAGAAAGGGTAAGTCATCGTTTTGCACCGGTTAAGATCCGTCATGTGCAGTCTACTTTGCGCAGACGCCATGACTGATCGGTCACGATCACGGTATGCCAGTGCCATTATCCGGGCGCCGTGTGAGACGACCTGCTTGGAACGAGGCTCGTTCAATTTTTCGATACCAGCCGTCCACTGATGAATCGTTCCGTCGTAGCCACCAGACAAAAATTTGATGTGGCCATCCTCAGCGTGTATCGCAGCAAGGCGACTTACGCCTCTTCTCTGCGTATCTTGGTAGCGCGGCCCACTGCTGTGTGGGGACCAAGTGACATCAATCATTTGCGGCCTTCCCTGTCCATACCAATTAAGACACCTTAACAGATAGGAACCCACATGCGTACCGCGACAGAAAGAAATGAAATTTGATTTGTCCCTCTGTCACACCCGAGAACAGCGGTATTTCCAACCATACAAACATCGCCTACATGTCGGAAGACTCCAGGATTAGGAAGTGAATAACCACTTATACGATACCTGTTGCACGATCAGTGGCTGGAGGACCATGACGATTGATTCAACACCCACTTCTTCTTTCTCTCTATGAAATGACAATCACCTCTCATGCTGACTGCAACCAGCGGAAGGTCATCAGATTCTGGCATTAAAAGTCGCCGAGGCCGCCCATGATCGGTTGTGGGCAAAGGTATCCTTTTAAGCTCTGGATCAGAAGCCGGACAATCTAATTCCTCTTCGCTGTCGCTGCTCGTAATGGTAAAAGCTT
>JBBPMO010000935.1:0-14437 GCA_038090315.1 Xanthoconium stramineum | reverse complement strand
TTGCACCGAAACGGGACGTGTAACAAGTTGAATCGATCCAAGTCGCCGCACGGAGCGAAGAAAGGTTTCAAGTTCAACGTTGCTGCGGGTATGGTTCGGCTTGAAGCCAGGAAATTCGGAACCCTTCCATGCTTGTCATAAGAATAATCATCCAAGCAAAGTACGTACATATAGTATAATCTTGACGCTACGATAAGACCCGCGACTCTCCGGGTTTGTCCTCGGATCAGATTGTAGCTGATTTGACCTCGTCACCCGCGGCGAAAATCCAGGTTTCACTTTGAACTCGAGAATCTCCCCACGGTCCTTTGATCTCTCTTTCCACGAGGCAGAGAGCAATTATGTAACTAGAGATCATCTTTCCAAGGTTTCTGTCTCTTCAAATGTCTGCCGATGCTAGCCAGTTAATATTCGTTTGAGTGTTATTCACTGCTCAATCAACGACGCGAACGACATTTCAAGTTGTGTACCTACACATCAATGGTTTTGGATCCGGTAGTAAGTGACAGCCCATTGTCGTAATCACAGCCCTGCCGTTTCTTCCCTAGAGTAGTCAACGGTGAGACTCTGCCGTAACTGGGGCTGATCTCCGCCTCATCCACGAAAAGAAACTCACTGACATGACAATCACGTTCAGAGTCTCAGCGCTGTGCTGTCCATTTCGTACGTGCACGTATCAAATAGCTTTACATATCAAAAACATTATTTTCGTGTGGGTGAGTCTTATTTCGTGGACGTGATTCAGACGTCACTGACACTGAATTTGGTAACCGGACTTTACGTCTCCGTCGTTGCATGCTTCAGCCACGCGCAAACCGAAGTGAATGACGGAACCTCTCCCGCACTGAGAGCCTCTCATTGGGCCACGAGCTACTCGGGAGATCACGTTAACATTTCTTGTTCAGACCGGGATTTGCCTTGAGCACCCAACAAATAAGTATGTTGCGGTTCTTGCTTGTCGTCTTTTGTTCTCCCTCTCAAACCAAGGATGCCGTCCCGCCACCATTTGCAACAGTATGCCATCGCGGTCAGCATCCTTAGCTTGTTCTACAACACGGCAGAGGGCGTCGTGTCCGTCGTCTTTGGTGCAGAATCGTCCTCGCATGCACTCATCTTTTACGGTCTCCAGTCTGCTGTCGAGGTCATCTCAGATTTCCTCGTAGCCTGGCGTTTCATCAGCGTTTTCAAGTCGGGCGACGTAACAGAAAGCAAGACGTCCCCGAGAATCATCCGGTGAAATCTATCCCCATGTTATTTGGGATTCTTCTCTTCTAACGATTTAACCCGGTCAATGTCCCGAATGCATCGTACTATACCCACTCTCACAGGATTGAACGCATTGCAACGACGACCATCGGTGCCCTCCTTGTTGCTCTCACTATTGCTGCCATCGCCACTTCCGCCACCTCCCTCTCCGCTCACGATCACCCCTCCACTACCCTCCCCGCCATCCTCATCGCCTCCATCTCCACAGGGTTCACGCTCATTCTTTACCTCATCAAACGCTACCTCGCCCATGCCCTCGACTCCAGTGTCCTGAACGGAGAAGCCCTCTGCGCGCTCTGTTGTGCTCAACTCTCCGTCGTCTTGCTCATTGGATCTTTGATCTATCGGGAGTGGGCGGGTGGATGGTGGGTCGACGCAGCGACAGCGATCATCATTTCGCTGATGTTCGGATGGGAGGGCATTAAGATGGTGAGGTGGGCGCGGAACGACAATTTTGACGGTGGTTTCTGTGGGCATTGTCATCCGAAAGACACGGGCGTGCCCGGGTGCGCGACTCCATCAGCGCAGCAGCCGAAAGGAGTCGAACACAAAAACTGTTCCGCTTCCACCCTGTGCTCCGACTGTTCTAAGAAGGAGCGTGAGGAACGTGTTAGCGGGGAACAAGTCTAAGTATACTGGCTGCCGGTATTCGATGCTGGCAACCATGTCAAAGGCGCTCTGGAGTGCCTTGTGCTTTCATAACTGTTTTATGGAAACGTCACGTCGTCACACAATCGTCTCAATCTTCTGTACACAAGTTGTGTCCGAATTGTATTTACATAACTATCATGCAGCCTTGTCCCGGTCAATGAAACAAATTGTAAATGTAGGAATGTACCGCGAGGGAGCCGTTTGAGCGAACCAACAACAAATGGCAGGGTTCAAGGCCACCAGATGCGATACTTCCAGGAATGAAAATGGGTAAAGTTCCTGTTACTATCATGAATGATACTTAGAAGGTGACATAGCAAAAGGCAAGACGAATTATAGTTGATCGGAGATGTTGACGTGGAGAGCAACACCACCGGCGGACTCAAAGATAATCTCCTGAGCGAAAAATAGACCCTACCCATCAAAGACGCATTTCGATAATCTCACTGAGCCGTGTTCGCGGCTACGCTCCGCCAATACCTGATGTTGCCAGTATCGATCAGAAACCTCACATCGCTAAACGAAGATCAATAAAACTTACTCGCAGCGATTCAGCAGCGCATTGTCCGTCGTATACGTATACACGTTTGGTGCACCAGACGACGATACGTTGAACACCATCTCCATGTGGCCGCTAGACCACGCATCCCATGGTGTAGGCGTGACGTCGCTCGCATTGTACTTGTCACCCGGGTTCAGCGACATGGCCATCGCCAAGAAACTGTTCGAGAACGCGGTAATGAAATCGGACTTGTGACTGGGATAGATAAATATATATGTGTGTCGCGATGTCAGCTATGGACGGCGTACGTGGTAAAGTAGTATCCTTCGTCTTGGCCATGGGCACCTGGCGGAACGGCAAACTCTCCCTGAAACACCTTTGTTAGGAGATCTCCTTAGGCTAAAGGTCTAGAGGTAAGACGTTACCTTCCATGCGTTGCAACCGAAAGCCTTCAGGAGGTAGTACGTAGGACAAACAAAGATTGCTGTAGATGTCAGACAACCCAGTGCGAGTGAACACGACTCGGAAAGCACTCACATTCACCTATCACGTAGTTGGCCTGGGCGACGTTTGAACCAAAACCTTCATACAGAGATACTGCGCGAGCGACCTGCGATGCCAGAATGTCTGGGAACAGTGTGCCGGTGTACTGGGAGATATTCAAAGTGGTCGTTTGGTTGACAAAGATGTTCCCTTCGTGAGAACTGGTCACAGAATATAGGGCCTCCTGTGTACCGGGGAGGTCTTAGTAGCAATCTATTACCAAAAATGAAGTACACACTCCATTGACCTTTCCTCTGGCAAGTGCAACGGTGGGGCGTTCGATGATGAATTCCCCATCGACCACCGGGACAAAGGTAAATGTACCATAGAACCCGTTGTAATTAATGTTGTTGTTCACGTTTGCCAATGCATGAACGTCAACTGCACGAAGGCACGATAAGGTATCTGGATCTGATGTACAACTACATCATCTTGAGACCAATCTCCACGTTTTGGAGAAGTAGACGGTGCTCACTTGGTCCCAGCGACTACCTCATTGTAGACCAACTATATTGAATAACTTAGTATTTGCCCATGATTAAGAGGACGGACAAGATGACCTCGGGGATGCGATCGTTGTAATTATACTGCGAGGGCAGAAAAGTTGAACTTGTGATAGCACCTCTGAATAATGGTGGATGTGTGTTTCCACCATGCGCAATAACGTGCTGCAACACAGACCCAGCGCCTTTTCAGTGAAATTATAAACAACCTATCCGCATATTTCAAGGCAGAACTAACCTGCGGATACACCCCAAATCGACACTTTTGTTGGGTCTCCCCCGAACTTGGCAATCTGCTCTTGTACATTACCCTGGATAATCAAGACATAAGAAATGCAAATACTTACGTGCGATTGTACCCATTGCAGAGCGTAGTTCTGGTCGACTATGGTGCACTCTCATCGTGTTGTCTTATCATTATTCAAAGACACTCACGTAAACCTGCGTTCAGCGCACCTCCGCACTTAACCGCCTCGCCAGCCAAGAAGCCAAATAAACCAAGGCGATATTGGATGGTTACCACAATGAGACCGTGATTGGATTCCACAATCAAGTCTGCACCGTTGAATGGGTACTGGGCACCGGAGATGTATCTCCATACTGGACGTCACACACTGATGATCATAGATAATAGGTGGCACAAACATACCCTCCACCGTGGATCCAAACGAGGACAGGGAGTCCTCCCGAGTCGACAGGAGTGATAGCATCACCCGGAGTGTATACACTAGGACTCGTCTTTTACTTCGTTCGTGAAAGCAACTGAGTACGCACCTAAGGAACAGGCAATCTTCCGACTCACTCACAGCGCGTTTGGATATGGCGTTTAACGGATTTCCCGGAGAGTTCCCCATAGGTGCCTGATAACACTCACTGGGCTGCGTAGTAGCGTTTTGTACGCCAGACAGTGTCTGCGGGGGTTGAGGCGCAGCCCATCGCAAATTTCCTGAACGGGCGTGATTAGGCCCGAGAGGAAGGCTCGTGATGTCCCATTGCACGTACCCACTGGGGGAGCAGCATAACGGATACCAAGAAAGCTTGTGGTATTTGTGCCAATGTCTATGGCACCCTGATACTGGGCATAGCCAAGGTGCACAATGGGTGCGGTTGTCGCAGAAACAAGTACATGGAGAAAAGATGACTGGACGATGACTAGAATACATCGGGATGTGAACGGGAGCATTGTTTCGAGTGGTGATAGAAACAAAGAAATGAGTTTCGAGGCATCCCACACATTGCTCCATCTTATACGAGCAGATGTCGGAGCCATGTTCTAGCACAGCTCGGGAATACAGCGCCATTAGAGCAAGGCGGCGGAAATAGCCCGACCGCCCAAGGCACAGAAGAGCTACTGACGCACCTCGACGAAGCAGGTGCACCACATGTGTCGGCGATGCCAGAAGCAGGAGGGTATCATGCCAGCTGTTGTGATGCTGACATGAAAACATCATACATGCATGTAGGTCTGAAGGTTCCTTACATTGAAAGTAGCAGCGGGTCGGTGGAAACCATCGTACTATGTAGTGGAGTGCTGTAGCGGCAGATTGAGTTACTCTAAATTAGACTGAGTCACGTGAGTTGTCAATGGTATCCGGGTCCCGAATTGTGTTGCCATGAGGAGGCAAATGTTGGGCAAAATTGGTAGTCGGCTTCTTGCAACCCGGCCAATTCCATCTTATCAAAGGAGCGCTTCTCACCATCGATCATCAATACTAGCATATTCGTCCTTCACGACCAGGAGAACTATGGCTTCACTCGCAGCTGAGAGGTATCTGGCAGACAAGGCGCCTCCGATTTGCAGAGTTGAAGTTGCCAAATCTTTCTCTCAACTCAGGTCCGTTTCCTCTCTCATCTACGCCGATTATCTGACGGCAAATTAGCGAAAAGGAGAAATTGTATGCACACTATATCGGCGAGGCATCATGGGCCGGGGCCCGCATTATTCAAAGCCAGTGGACACCTCAAGCGACCAGCCTATACGACCTCTTGATCCTCACTTTCAGCACCAACGGGAAGTTGGCGGACCTTGAAGCTCTACGAATCAAGTCAAGCATTAACCAGCAAACCTTTGAAGACCTTCTTCAGTACACTACACAGGTTTGCCCGTATTTACCTTTAATTGGATTTCCGCCTTCATCGAGTTACATCATAGGTATTGCACAACCTAGTGAACTACAAGAGTTTCGGCTTCACCAAGATCGTTCCTCGTATATCTGAAGGTGACTTCGCCAAGGTGGTCGCAGCCTCCTCAAACGCGTCCAATGCGGTCCCTCTCTTCGATCAAGTCAGTCCCCTCCCTTTTTTTCCTCTGAGCTGCGTGCGAACTTGACCCAGCTCAAAGAGCATATATACTCAACAACACCTGAGAATTCCCTGTCTATCGGAAAGCGATCTGAAGGCCACGTGTCTAACTATTACCTTGGTGAAGTGATCACGGATGAGGAAGTCGCCGCTGTGCAACAAGCCGCTGAAAAGCTTGGGATCGATATCTTGAACACACGGTAAAGCCTATCTTCTCCTGAAGTCACGTCGTATGATTTACCTTGCAAAGTGTTCGCAAAAATGGCCCTGGAGATTTTACGCTCCTTGTGGCTTCGGTTCAGAAGCAACCTTCGGCATCGCATCAACTGGCCACGGAAGCAAAACTGACCGTCGAATACGGTGACTTTTCGGAATCGCTTACCAGGGCTGTTGCAGCCCTGCGAGAGGTCAGGTTCACCGTTTTGCTTCCATGCCCACAATTTAGACCAGCTACCAACAGGCGAAGAAATACACGGCGAATGATAATCAAACTGCCATGTTGGATGGTTACATCAGATCGTATGTCTCTTCTTGGTAACGATTCTGGTGGTTATTCAGCCTGTCCGTAGCTTTGAAACGGGTTCTATCGAAGAACACAAAAAGGGATCAGTTGCATGGGTCAAGGATGTCGGACCGGTCGTGGAAAGTTACATCGGCTTCATCGAAACTTACGTCGATCCGTATGGCGGTCGTGCTGAATGGGAAGGTAAGTGTACGCTACTACTCAGTTTATAACCACTATTCAGGTCCTGCTAGGGTTTACTGCAATCGTCGATAAAGCTCTCAGCGCCAAATACGATGTACTCGTCAATGACGCTCCTGAACTCATTAAAGTCCTTCCTTGGGGTCCTGAATTTGAAGTAGATCAGTTCAAAAAACCGGACTTTACCGCTCTCGAGATTCTTCATTTTGCCACTGGAGGTAAGGCCATAGACGAAACGATAACAACTCGCTTATGTCTCTTGATTTCTAGGTATACCAGCTGGGATAAATGTATGCGGCTCAATTTCGATTCCCCTACCAACTAAACGACATCACAGATACCCAACTACTATTCCATCCGAGAGTCGAACGGGTTTAAGAACGTCTCACTTTCTGTAAGATCTCGCACTTTGTACTCGCAAGTTGTGGCTCAAGTGTCACCACCCAGAATATCCTCTCGGCGAAAGCTCCTAGTGAGTCAATTTTTGATACCATGCTTTTTGGTTGCGCCTTTTAGTTAACAATCTAAACTATTGTACAAACCAGATGAGCAAATAACGTTTATCCATGAGAGTGATCTTGAACTATACAACAAATGGGATTCTCGCGCGTTCGAGCTTCAGGTCGCGAACCACGAATTACTCGGCCATGGATCCGGGAAATTATTTACGGAGAATTCAGATGGGACGTTCAACTTTGATCCCGAGGTACTGCCGATGACTATGCCGCGTTCATTGCACTAGCTCACCTCCGGGTAGACCATCAATCCGCTCACTGGGAAGAAAGTGTAAGGCCCCGTTCTTTGTACTCTGTGTGTAGCTTACCCAGTTTCGTGATTAATGCAGCACTACGTGGTACAAGCCCGGACAGACTCCCGGTTCTGTCCTAGGAGAGATTTCCTCGTCAATGGAAGAGTGCCGCGCAGAAGCTGTGGCGATGTATCGTGGGTGCTACCCAATCTGTTTTATACTTGGTTCACTGAACCTTCCACTTGGTATAGTTGCAAACAACAACAAGATCCTAAGTATCATGGGCGTGAGTGGTTAGCCTTTTGAAGGGAATTGAAATCTGATGATCTTTCTCACTGTAGTACGACGATCCACAAGATCGCGAAGAGATTGTCTACGTGTCATTCCTCTTGATGGCTCGCAGTGGTATCCGTGGGCTGGAATTCTACGACCCATCCACAGGCAAACACGGACAGGCCCACATGCAAGCTCGGTAAGTTGGTGGAATGAGACGCCCAGGGTGGAGGTTTGATCCAATACTATGCAAGGTTGGGTATCACCAAGTTCATGGAACATGGCGGCCTGATGAAACTGGAGAGAATCCACGACGCGCAAGGCAACCTTGAGGATGCATACGTCAAAGTACGCATCCGCTGGCCATGCTCTCTGGACCTTTCTGATTGTTCTCCAAGGTTGACCGCCAGAATGTCCTGCAAAACGGCAGCAAGGTCATGGGAGAGCTTCTCCGTCAATTGCAAATACGCAAGAGCGTGGCTGATGGACCTGGTGCAAGGGCCTATTACACGGACCTCACAACACCACCCAAGGATTGGGTAACCGAACTCAGGGATCTCGTTCTGAAGAAGAAGCAGGTGAGTCGACTCTTCATCCCCGTGCCCGTATCCTCACAACGACATGCTTGTTCGACGACAGCCGCGCAAGATCTTGCTCCAAGCAAACACGATCGTTGTGGATGGAAAAGTCGAATTGAAAGAATATCCTTTGACGCCAGCAGGCTTGGTTGAGAGCATGATTGACAGGAGGCTTTGAGGCAAACGCGGAACATCCTATCTTCGCTGCACTATGTGTATCACTACATCATTTTGTGACATTTACGAACCACCACTGACGAATCTGGATGGGAGTCCACTATCTTGGTATGTATAAGTTGCTGTCGCCTTCGCGCTCTTCCGATTGCTGCCAGCCTTATCTCAGTATTTGATCTCAGGCAGAGGAGCCTAGTCACCTCGTCTTGCAGGGTATTGGACAGAATCGATCTTGCACACGAGCTGTGCTCGCTGGGAGATTCGTTATGTGGCACAGGCGTGGGGTCCATTTTCCATTTTCGCATGTTATCGTCGTCGCGGTCGCCGTTTCAGCGCAGTTTACCTATTCAGAGTACTCTTTTTTCTACTCAACGTCCCCGTCAGTCACCGTTGGCCCCGTCAAACCCATACTATCACCTCGCCGTCGCCGGCCTTCACCAAAATCTGCCCACTAACTGACCTCGAAACTTTCTTTCCAACAAAGCTGACGTATGAAAAAGAAAACAAGTTGTCAAAGTCATTTATGCGTGTGCAACTGCAAACACGACTGGTCAAACTACGGAGGTGTTGACACGGTCGACCTCCAGAAACTGAATTAATCAGAGAGCAAGCAAGACCCCGCCTATGTCAAGATCGCTGGTCGTCGCACCAATGTGCCCCGTTTAGAAAGCTGAGATTGGAGGGGTAGGACTTCCCTCGATCTACGGCATCAGTGCTGATCGTCCGCCGGTCTAATCCTTTTTATTCGTGTTTTCAGGACCACATTGCTTTACAGGAACGACAGGCGGTCTCTTTTGGGCTAGTGTTGTCTCGTTAATCGTGATCATTCTAAGAATGCCACGCGAGTATCATTTCCTGTTTAATTATGTCGGTGGGGTCCCTCTACGTGGTGCGCGTCAAGGAAAATGATAGAGAATACATTTGGGGCCAAGACTGGCAGACAAGGATGTGGATGTGATGGATGGTTCGTTCCACGCCACTTTCGAGGCAAAACTTTACAAGGTTGGTCCTTTTCTTTGACCTGGGCGTGGGACACCCACGTAGGACTGATTCTCGTTCAAGGGTGCCAAACTTCTCGAGGAAACGGAGTCGGAACATGTTGGTGCGAGACGTCCGGCCTTGGTATAGAGACTGTACACTATTTTGTGCCATTGGGGCAAAATGGTCGAAACCTGAAGGATTAATTGGATCAAGGCACATGTGGGTTTCTTTTCTCCGCGAAATTGAGCGCCGCCGCTGGAGATCTGGTTCAAACGGGGACAGCGGCTTCCGGCTAAGTCTACTACCGACTACACTACGATGCGATTGCCTTCGCACTTAAGGCTGTACTGTAAGTCGAATTGAACTGCAAAACAAGGGTACGTGTGAAACCTACGGAATGGAAGTCTCTTGATTCGAATTCCCAGAACGGCGAACACCGGTGAGTCTGCAAGAATATGCATCATCACACCGATCAAATCTCACGCCAGCACTCAATCAACTGTCGTATTTGATTAAATGTTGCCGATGCTATGTCAGAGTACCTTCTTCTTTAGGTTTCGGCCACACTCCTTCCTGGCGGTGTTTCAACGGTGGGCCCGTTTTGGTGATGCGGGTCAGTGCTTAGTATTACGTGGGTGTATCAGTGTACGTCACATTTCCATCATCCAGAACATCTCGCTCCACCCTCTGAGCGACAACCGCCACTGGTAAGGGTTCCATCAGATGATTCCCCTGAAATATTACTTATCTTCTCGTAAGAATGCCTATACATAGCCCCTCTTTCCCATGTTATGGCATAGCCTTTGGGACAACTCTGGATCCGGGCGCAGGTCACACGAATCTATAGCAATAGGGGCGATATTATAACCTTCCTCAACTGTTATACCACGACCCTGGACCCGAACAGTGTGCCGGCCCACACGAATAAGGGAAGCCGGTCTGCTACCGATCCGAATACGAATATGAACGATTTTAGCGTGAGACCTGGGTGGACCGTTCGGGATACATGAATGTGACAGAAGCACTAAGTGTGCAGGTGCAGTGATTGTCTATTCATGTGAGAAGTGGAATGACAATACTTTCGAGACGGCTGGTCCGCCTGCTGTTGTATGGTATGACTCAGTGAAGAGTGAGTGAGCATTAACCGTAACCACACTGGCACACTGAAGTCGGAGGCATATGGTTTACAGCAACGGGAACCAGGCAATATGGTCGTAAGCTTGGCAAATGAAGAACACAGGAAAGCCCGACAAAATCCGACGCTCACGTCAACCCGGTGACAACGGGTACGAAGTTCTCCCAAATAGAAGCAGTCTGTGGGGTACGATAGCTTCTTGAGCGCCTTGAATCGCCGATCACACGAATGTCACAAGAGTCACATCAAATAACATGAGCCGAATGGAAATCCACGAAGACGAAAATGTACACTGGCGTGACAACTTAGCGTGACGAGCCGCTCTTTGCTATCTCGACCGGTTTCCCTTCAAATGAGCTCGTTCAAGTTGGAAATACTCTGAAATATGGTATAGAAATGATGTACATGTGTGGACAATGGTGAGTGGGGAGAATTGTTAATCTCGTGGAACCAAGGCACGAAGAGATCAGACGATGTTGCTGTACATATGGCAGGTCCCAGGGCGTTACTGTTACGCCCAGACCCCCGGTCGCTGGTCGCTAAGTGATGCCCCTCCCTACTTAAAGGTGATCACTTCGGAATCTTCTATTAGATTTCTCCCTTCTCGCAAAGAGCGTACGTTCTCACCTCTCGATGCACGAATGCACTTCTGATGTCCTATCTTCCATTTCCCTCGACAGCATGCTTGGAGCTGGCAGTTCATCAAAACCCTCAGCGCCCCCTGCGGACACTTCTGCTGCCCAGGTTGGAGGAAAGAAGCAACCAGCTAAGATTCACGAGGTACGGGACAAGCCTACTGTGTGGAGAAGTCTATCATCGAGGCTCTCCTTTCCACATCAGTCGAAAACCCCTGGGAGTCAGGCCGACTCAGCGCCTAACCCCAGTGACGGCGCCAGAGCCGCGAGCTTTTCTAGGGCATCAGTAGAAAAAGGAACTGTGTCCCAGGAGTCAGGTCAGGTCGCTTTGCAGGTAACGAAACAATCCCTTTGTGCGAGGAACCGTTTGCTCAAACCGCTTCTGATAGCAATCCAACTCCAACTTGCTCGTGACCACCAAGCCGGCCGAGCCAGAGGTGGTTGGCTATGATATAGCATCAGGTAAGAACGGAGCACTTCATTGCTCATCGCGATCTAACGCCCTCGATCCCTTCGCAGACGTCGTCTCGGCATCCGTTGATTCCGAGGTCAAGCAGACGGGCCATACCGTTACCACCGTTACTGCTACCACCCAAGTTCAGAAACAGCAAAGTGCGAGCATGCAGAAGACCGGGCAGTCTATCACCTCGAGCGAGATAACCATATCTCAGAATGGTCAATCGACCTCTCAGGGTATTATCAGCCAGCAAGGACACGAAGTGCAGTCCTACTCCCATGGCCAGCTCCAAAACAGCCTTGCTATAATCCCGGGATCCACTTCGACGACCGTCGAGGTTCGCCGTTTCACGCTTCCCTCGAAATCTACTTCCGCGCTTGAAGACCGTCTCATTGCGATGGAGCAGTCACACCGCCAAGAGATAGATCAACTGCTTTTCATTTTGAAGACTCGACGCGAGGAGAGTCAGAAGAATGAGGACACTTACTTCGAGCAGTTCGAGGCTCTCCGACTGGAATATGAGAACATTTTGCGACAGCTGTCCGTCGCCTCTTCCGAGATCTCCACGCTCAAGATCCAGGTTAGCTCGTACGAGGCTAGTGCGTCGTACGTTGAAATAGAATCCATCGTCACCACGGTCATCACCACGGTCACCACCACGATTACCACCGTGACTACTCGGATCGAACAGTGGAGGGACGAGATCGTCAAGAACAAAGGAAAGGTTACCATCACGAAGGTGGATCTGGAGGGGCTGTTGTCAGAACTGTCGAAGACATCTTCGCACATCACGAAGCTTCAGGAGAGCTATTCCTCGCTGGTGAAAGAATCCGGCTCTGTCCGGCACCGACTGGAGCTGACGTTGGCGCTCGTCAAAGAGAGAGACGGGGTTATCGTCACTCTCACTGCCGAAGTTGCTCGGTTGAAGCAGTCCGACGTCGAGAAGACAAGGCAGATCGCCACGTTACGCGAAAAGACCACGGCGCTCGAGAAAGACTCCTCCAAGTTCGCGGAACTCCAGAAGCGCTACGACGCGCTTTCCAGAGAGCGCGACTCCGTCGTGAAGGAGCTGCAGAGCAGCAAGACCCTCCTCGAAGAGCGGGGACGCAAAATCCTCAACCTTGATGCCGAGGTTAAGAAGTTGAAGCGTGTAGATGCTACCAAGACGGAGCAGTTGGACGTTGCACACCACGAGATAGAGAAGATCCGCCATGACTTCACGGCCGTCTCCTCTCAGAAAGCCACCCTCCAGAAGCAGTGCGACGCACAGACGAAGGAGATCACCTCGCTTCGCGGCGACGTCACGATCAAGGTCGCACTACTTGCGGAGCAGGAGCACACCATCACCACCGTCACCACGGAACGCGACCAGGCAAGACGCGAGGTTGAAGTGAAAGAGGGACTCCTCGTGACGACGCGCAGGGACACCGAGCAGCTTAAGCAGAAGCTGGTTGTCGTCCAGGATGAAAAGGCAGCGTTCAAAAAGCAAATCGATGCGCAGTTAATCGAGCTTCGCAAACTTCATGAGGAGCTTGCTCAAATCAAACACCTCGCCAAGGTGCCGGGAGGCCAGCAATCCGATGACCACGTTGCAGAGTACATTGCTAGTGCGTTGAAGGAGAAGGAGAAGCAACTGGTGGAGCTTCGTGAGACCCTTGTCGTTATCACGGCTCGGAGCCATGAGCTGGAGAAGTCGCAGGAGGTGTTGTCGGGCAAGGTCACTTCCCTCAGCGACGAGCTCAAAGTCAAGACATCGCACTACCAAGGTACCATTGATGCTCTCACCATCCAACTCAACCAGTTCAAGACTACGTCTACTGAAAAGACAACGGAGCTCGCGAGCGTCATCACCCGTGTCCAGGAATTCCAACTGCAGGTTACCACTCTCACTGCGCAGTTCACTGAGCTGAAAGGTCGTTACGAGACGCAGTCGCAGGAATTCAGCTCTGTAACCAAGCAGCTTCAGACCGTGACTTCGTCGGAGAAACAGAAGGTCCACGAGATTTCCTCCCTCATCGCGGAACGTGACCGGGAGAAGTCTGCGAACGTCACCAAGGCGGAGCAGATCACGAAACTTCAGCAAGACTTATCCGTTTCCACCTCCGAACTTACCAAGCTCAAGGCAACGTGGCAGTCGCAGTCGGAGGAGCTCGTGTCTGTCCAGAACAAGCTCAAGGTCACCATATCATCCAGCGAGAGGAATGAACGCGAGGTCGTTGCTCTTACTGCGGCGATCGTGGAGTTGAAGCGCGCCAATACTTCGAGCGATGAACGTATCACGTCTAGTCGCAAGCAGATCGAGCAGCTCCAGCGAGAATTGACCAACTCCCGCTCGCGAGTCACCAAACTCCAGCATGACACCGAGATCCATTTGAAAGAACTCGAATCTCTCAGGAAGCATCAGACCGGCAAGGCCGGGGACGGTGGAAGTGCCTCCCTCGCCTCTCTCACCGCTCAGGTCAAAGAATGGAAGGAATTATGCTCCACTAAGAGCGAGGAGCTTGTCATCGCTCACAAGAAACTCGACGAGATCAAGCACGAGCTGGAGAATTTGACTTCTCAATACACCCATTCGCGGGAGGAGCTCACTGCGCAGCTCAAGCGTCTGCAGGAAATAGACGTCACCAAAACCACGGAGCTCACCGCCACGCGCACAGAGGTCGACCGCCTCCATCAAGAGTTGAACGTCTCCTCTTCCCGAATCACTCAGATACAACAGGAACTCACCTCTAAAATCGAGTATTGGCAGCAACTACACTCCACGAAAGAGGCGGAGTACAAGGTGAAGGTGACGGATCTCACTTCCCAAGTCGAGCACTGGCAGCATGAGCACG
Organism: Xanthoconium stramineum; assembly: GCA_038090315.1. Classification (NCBI taxonomy): domain Eukaryota; kingdom Fungi; phylum Basidiomycota; class Agaricomycetes; order Boletales; family Boletaceae; genus Xanthoconium; species Xanthoconium stramineum. The sequence goes on along the minus strand of JBBPMO010000935.1, from coordinate 153 downwards.
ACGCTACCGAAGAAGTGTACGACGCTGCGCGCAAGAGACTCCAGCAGGTCCAGAACGACTTGCAGGTTTCGTCTACTCGCGTCAACAAACTCCAGCAGCAGTTCGACACACAGTCGACGCAGCTCACATTCTTCCGCGAGCAATTCTCCGGCG
>JBBPMO010000934.1:0-14440 GCA_038090315.1 Xanthoconium stramineum | reverse complement strand
AGGGGCCTGGACCTCCCCTTAAGCCCGTTTCATTGAAATGAACGGCGAATTCCAATTACGAATTCGTGATACTGATGGAAGATTGATATGGATCATACAAGGCGTGCTACGCCCGGCTTATCCAGCAAACGGCCCTGGGAGCGTGGACAACCAATCATGAGCAGAGAAAAAGAAAACAACAATTGCTGCGTGTTAGCTGGATCGCTTGTCCTACAGTCTGGCTTCTGCTCGGGGACAGTGCTTTGTGAGACCATTATTTTACGAGAAGTCAGGTACCTCCTAGACACGCTCGGTAATTGCGAGGAAAGTGGAAATGAAGATTACTCTACGCTTGACCCGAGGCCATGCGGATGTGAAACTCCTCAACATTTATGAATCATCAACCAATTCTATGAAAGCTGCTGCCCTTGAAAATTATACGATGATATTGGCCATAACAGCTAGCTTATGTGCCTGGGAACGCACTAATTTGAGCCTGTTCTCGGTCTGTTCCTTGGCTTCCTCAAAACGGGCAGGAGAACGGGATAGGTCGACTAGTTGAACCAACTGCATTCACACATGAGGAGATGTAAAAGAAAAACGAGCATAAGCAACTCACAGTGCAACCCATGATTCTCACTCTCCGCAGGACCGATCGCTCTGCTCGAACATAGAGTGTATGCTTGCGATTACCATTCAGGTGCAACACCGGAGAACCCGACCTGTTTTATGACGATCCATTCACCGGTATAACCGAATTTCATCTAACGTTTCTCCAAGGATGGCATTGGTGCCGTTGATGTATTGCAAGTTGAATCTGTTATCGAACGTTGGCAGCCTGTCCCTCGTCTACACCGCCTGTGCATGAACCTGGACCTTTGCATGGAATCAGTACCAATGGTGTCAACATGCAAGCAGCCGAACTCACCATATCGATGCCAGCTTTGTAGATGGGTGCGAACAGAACACAGGGTAAATTGAGACCAACGGAACGGCCAACAAATCACTTTCTTGTCCATGAACCTCGATCCTCTATGTTTTGCACACGTCTCACGATCTGGGCGGCAATAGTTTTTCCCCACAAAATCTGCGCAACCCGTTAATTTTTTTCAATGTCGCTCGCTGTCGTACATGGTAAAAACGGTGGGAGAAAGCAGATGACCACATCGCATACTAAACGCACCCTGGCAATTTGATAATTTGAAGAGGAGAAGCGTCGGATTTTTGGAAGTAATTGATTGCATCGCTTTGCCAATCGCTGGCGCTCGACACCGAGAAATCACCACGGGGATTGAAAACTAGATCTTGGATCGGGCAGACAGCGGAACCGTTCCTTGACTATGACCCACGTTGGGGAAAAAGGTCGAGCAACGCCATTCTCTCAATATCATGAAAATGACAATTTGTATCGCCTCGTGGATCGACTTTACGAAAGGATCGTCTCGTCATAGCCATGAGTACGTGATGGACGCAACGACCGTGACTCCGATGCAGCAAGCCTGGCTTACGATATCTTGTTGGCAATCCGTAGTGCGTCGCCGAGAGAAGAACATTCCATTAAGACCTGGTGGGAGAGGAAGTTAATCCATCCACTTCTTCCCAACAACAAAACCGACAGAGTAAAGCGGTAGGAAGGAGGCAACGATGATGAACTCGACGTACACTTCCGGTAGTCAACAGCAGTTGAAATCAGCATGATCGAGTGCTGATTGATTTAGGGCAACCGACAATATTCGATCAATGGCTGTCATGGTCTAAATAAGATGCCAATGGTAAGATCATGTAAGTGACGCAACGAAGAGACATCTGGACCAGACACCTGACTGAATTTGACTTCGCTGGTCGGTGTTGGGGGGGTATGACCTATTCTTCACAACGTGGCCGACACTGGACAGCAACTGAAGGGATGACGAACTCATTTTACCACCTACAAAATCATCGATATTCCGAGTTTGAGCGTCGGAGTTCATAACGAAGTCTAGCCGGTTGACCCCGCTTGCACTTTGTGGGCAAACCTTTTTGATCGGAGATGTAAAACTAAAAGTCATGGTGGACAAATTCCGAGCCATGACATTATCTTTGACTACGAAACCAAAGGATGGGATTTAGCGCCAACGGACACAACGGAACGCCGACATGCATGTATAAAGCCATCTACTGCATGAGTTATTGCCAGTGAGGGCAACCCATCCCCTTCAAACTTATCGCTGCAAAGCGACGCTCGACTCGCAGTACCGTACGGGCGAAAAGTCGGAGGGGTGTTACAGCGGTTTTCAAAAGTCCGGGGAAAAACCAAAAAAAAAAGGTGGACGGCGGGGATTGCTGGGGAGGACCCCAGAGGTAGCTGAGAGATGTTTGTAATTAGCCATAGTCGGAAGTTTTCCTTGCACACTCCATGTCATCCCCAGCTCCAAAGGACAATAGTATTCCACAATTATTCTCAATCTCACTGACTGTCTATTCGGACATCATCAAAAAGAGTTCCATAAAAGGGAAGACAACCACAAAGGAGCAGAAAGGTGTCAAGACGAAGGAACTTCTGTAGGCAACTCACTGCATGATGAGGGTGCATGGTTGACTGACTGTGGGATCTGCTGCATTCAACATTGCTGACATTAGCAGGCCAAACCAGCCATGGACTCCTGGGGTCCTTTTCTGAAGTCGACTTTTTTTTTTGGGTTTTTCCCCAGACTTTTGAAAACAGCTGTAAACAAGCTGGACTTGCCTGGTGTAATGCACTAAACAAATCCATGTCAGAACTTGGCTTTAAACGCCTCAAATCCAAACCTGGGATATTCCTCTACAAGAAATGAGGCACCACTATGGTTGTTGCCATTATCTATGTTGATGATGCCCTTTTCTGTGGCCCTAACAAAGTGCTAGTTGATGAGGTAAAAATGCTCTTTATGTGTAAGTGGGAATGCAGGAACCTAGGTCCAGCCACCAAATTCTTGCATATGAGGATTAGATGATTGGGCAGCAAGATCTTAATTGACCAATGTGCCTACTTGGATAAACTCCTTGATCAATTTGGATTACTCAATGCTTGAACTACACCCACACCTCTCCCAGAAGGATACTATCCTCCGATCAACAATGAAGCTGCTGACCCAGAGACTCAATCTCATTCTAGACTTTAATCAGGTCCTTACTATACATTGCCCTAGGGACTTGTCCCAATATCAGTTATGCAGTTGCATCCCATCCCGGCATTCTGCCAATCCAAACAGGGAACACATCAGAATGGCAACCAGAGTATTCCAATACCTTCTAGGTACCCACCATTATTCCCTAGTCTATGATGGGAAGCCCAATGATGGGCTTATTGCGTTTGTCAACTCTGACTGGGCATCAGACCCCGATAGCTGCTGATCACACACCGGCTGGATCACTAAACTCACTGGTGGAGTCTTCTTCTGGGCATCTTGCCAGCAGAAGAATATTACCTACTCCTCCACTGAAGCTGAGTATGTTGCCACCAATGATTGTGCCAGGCAAGCTGTTTGGATTAGAAACATATTTGGTGAAATGGGATATAATATCAAACCCTTTCCCATCTGTGTGGATAATCAAGGAGCTATCTTCATGGCTTCAAACCCTGTGACTAAACATCACAACAAGCACATTGATATTCGACATAAAGGTATCAATGAGTTCGTCAGAGATAAGAAAATTGAACTCTTCTATATTGAAGGCTCTGAGAATCCCACAGACATGTTTACAAAAAGTCTCAGTCATATTCTATTTACAAAGCTTAGGTCACAACTTGTGCTTGTATTCTATGATACCCCTCAGGCTGCTTAAAGCACCATCAGATGCCTTAGTGCCTCACATTGGCTGCTTGGCAAGGGGGAGTGTTGAACAGACTATGTAGAATAGTTGTAGTATAATACATATATAGTAGTTTGTTCTCACATGTACCATATATAGTCAGACACTCTGCTGTCTGAGTTTGAATCAGATCTTCATCTACTACCACCACCATCCCAGCAACACTTACCAGCACCACTCCTCCCAACCCAGGTGGGTACATTTAGCATTCCTCTCTAGTACATAGCCTAGTTCAACAGTAGAAAGTGGCTTGGATTGTTTTTCCAAAGGCAATGTTCCAGTCGCCATGAGTTTTAATGGCTTTAGACTATTTGGGAACTCAAACAGAGAGCTGGAACATGTCTCTGAGGTCATGGGACTGTTTGGTTTCAATCTCCATCAAATAGTGAGCCCTGAGAACTTTTGAGAGGTCAACAGCCTGTCTCTTAACAACATTGAGCCACTGATCTGGGAGAAAGTCTGGACATTTAGGCGACAAGAGAATTTTGTGGACAATGAATGTGGGACCAGATGCCCAATTGTCAAGTAAGTTGAAGATTTGGCAGAGCCCGGGCTCAAGCTAAGCTCATTTGACAACACTGGTACGTCTCCAGGGGAACTTATCCTCATTAACAGAGGAATGTTTTTGCTTGGTTGGTCCTCCATCATCATTGCCAGAGGAAGAAACTGATCATGTGAGGATGGAGAGCTTGGACAAGAGAGGAGAGTGTCCACTTTCACTTGGTCCAGTTTCAGGCCAAGCTGAGTCTCGAGTGACAGATTGTTGCAATGAGGCTCAGGACAAGGTGTGTCTGAAAGCCTCTCAATTAGAGGCATTGACTTCATCAAGCATCCTGAGATAGATTGCAAGGGCTTCTCTTTGTCCACTGAAGTTATCTCCAATCTCCTGAGTCCACAATTCCTCTTGTATGGAAAGAACTGCTTCAGCTTTGGAGACCTAGGCCTGTCTATATTGTTTTACAATATCGAGGATGCGTGGTGGAATTGCTGAGATGGAATTTCCGTTATCCACTCAACTAGCAGCTGTGAGCGACAAATGGGCAGCATGGTCTGACATGAGCAAAGTGATGTAATGATAGATAGTGAAATTTGAGTTCCTCTGGCCCAATAAAGAGAGTTGATATGAAAGAGATTAGACTCAGTCACACTGTGAAAGAGACACCTCACCTGGCGAGACAAAGAGAGGGTTGAGGGGCAGACAGGAGTCCACCACAAAGGTCTTGCCAGTGAGAGTGTGACTAAGCACAGGAGGTGGCGAACAAGACAGGCTGGCGAAGGCATGGTGCACCAGAACTGCAACCTCAGCCAATTAGTCTCATATAAAATGGAGGTGATGGGAGCAATGGTGGTAGAGGTGGATATGGGAGGTTCAGAGGTTTCAATGTTTCTGACTTGTTGAGGGTGGTAATTTCCCTTGGGTTTTCCAGGTGTTTGAGAGGATCAGCACTCATTTGTGCTGCATCCCTTTTTGCAGCATCTGAAGCAAAGTCCCTCTCTAATGCACTGGGCTCAATCTGCTGGAGAGAGCTTTTTCAAGTGGATGGTGTCGACATCCATGGCATCAGAATCTTTGGTAGAACATGAGTTGGAGGAGAACAAGGAGAGGGGTAAACCCTGTCCCTTCTTGAGAGCTATGATGCAAGCTTCCTGTTTGTGGAAGTCAATGGCCTTTTCCATCCAGGCCTTGAAAGTGGTGGGAACTTTCTCCATGGAGTAGATCATGGTAGTGATTTGGATGTCCAACTCTTCAGCAAAGAGTCTTCATATTGCCAGAGTGTCACCTGCTTGGGATTGAGCCACCAGATATTGGAATTTGGAGAGGTATGTCTGGAAACCATCATCCTTTCAAGTGTTACGTTTAGGCTTGGTTCCTAGTCGTTCGTCGTATACCAGGAGTGTCTATAAAGTAATCTCCGGTCGGATCTGTGTCGAGAGTGTTGTTCCAGTAATCTTCGACTTGTAGGGAGTGTCCTTGAGTAATCTCCTACCGGATGTGGTTCGCAGTGAGTATCATATCCTAGGGAGGATCTCACGAAGAGTCGCAATGTCCTAAGAGAGCCGTTCCGTGTGAGGGAAGGCTTCAGACAGGAATTCTCAAGGCGAGCCTTGGAAGACTAGAAACTAGGCTGGATTGCATAGAACTAGCTAAGGAACAAACGAGAGGTCGAGTGACCTTATATAGTACAGAGTGGAGATAGAATCGGGACTCTAAGTAAGGTTCAGGGTAGGCTACCACAACACTGAACCAATGAGAAAAGAAGACAGAGGATCGTACAAGATAGAAAGGGGAAATGGAACAAGGGGCCGGTGCTGCGGAATGACAGCAAGATGGCTGCAGAAACCAAAGAGGAAAACATACAAGATATGAAATGGAGACCTGCGGACCAAAGGACCGGAGGAAGAGCGAAATGGATCTGGAAACAGGAGATGAAGTAGGAAGATGCATCTATAAAGGGAATGGGGTTCCATTTAGGGGAATGAGGCATTGGGGATGAAAGAGGAAAGGTTCCAGCATCGGTCCGGAGAGGAAAGGAACTCGTCAATGGACCAATATGGTTGAGTGTCAGGAGAGAGGAAAATGTAGGGGATGTCGTGTAAGCTGACGAAGTCCATAACATCAAGTAGTGACCTGTTTCAGGGCTTCAAGTTCATCTCTGGCTGTCTCATCTGCATGATATGGGTAGAACATGTCAGCAAATGCTTGTTTTACATGGTTGAAGTCTTTGTCAGATGCTTTGACCTTGGGGTCAGTGAGGATGTGTAATCAGGTGTCTGCAAAGTATTTTCCTTGTCCTTTGCCCATTCTATTAAGTAAGGTTACCAATTTGGCATCATCAGTGGTGTAGATGGAGGGATTGATTTAAAAGTAAGCTTTCATGGCATTCACTCATTGGATAGCATCTTCAGTTTTTCCAGAGAAAATTTCAGGAAGGGCATCCTTGACTACATTGATGCTAGTGGCAGTAGACATGGGGTTCACTGGTGGTGGGGGTGGATTGGCAGAGGGTTGGGGTGAAGGAACTGTGGGTGGAGGTGCAAAGATCGATGTTATGCAAGTCATTAGACTTGCGTCGAGGTCAAGAATACTTACTCTGAGGGAGGTACTCATGAAGAGACTCAATGTCCTCAGAGCAAGGCTAAGGTGAGAACAAGAGACAAAGGGACTAAGTCTCAACCTTAGACAAGTTGTGGATTCACAAGACTAACACTGTAATTGCATAGAACAAGAATGAGGAGACGAGTACAGGTTGAGCAGGTATTTAAGTACTATGAGTTACCTAAGTGAAATGTTGTAGAACTGCATGGAAGGTAGGGGAAACGTAGTTACCATAAGAGAGGTAACCAAGGAGTGAAACAGTCCTGTAGAACAAGGTGATACTAAAGGGGAAGTACAAGAGGAGAAGAATAGGACAGCAAAGCGAGCAAGTATCAATTGGTCTCTTGGTAAGAAGGAGTAAAAGAGAAATAAGGGCGTCGTACTATGGAGATGAGGAAAAAGACATGAGAGAGGAAAGAAATTGTAACAATTGATGGGGTGGTTATTGATACAACTAAAGACATTGTGGTTACCAAGGGGGTGACTGGTGGCAGTGGGTTGGTTACAGGGATACTGGGCTGGGAGCTAGAGGGTGGCAATGGGGTGCTATGCTTGAGTGGTGAGGGTAGTGATGCAGGGTTGACTGTATATTGACATCCTAAAACTCTTTTTGAGGATGAGGAGTCTGTTGGGGTGCTGGATCTAGTGGGTGATTAGGTCTGTGGGGTGACTGCTAAGTCCAAGGGGTTCTGGGGGGTCCTGGTCTCTTCTGATTTGTCAGGAGCATGGAAAACTTTCTTGGAGCATTGGGGAAAAATCTTGGATTGGCTGGGGTGGTCCTACTCCTGAATAGGAGGGACAAGAAGAGATTCTTGTTTTTTTGTTACATGAGTTGACAGACTTACATCAAGAGACAAGGGTCTCCTTACTCTGAGGGAGGTACTCACAAAGAGATGCTGTATCCTCAAAGCAAGGCTAAAGTGAGAACAAGAGACAAGGGGGCTGAGTCACAACCAAATGAGTTGTGGATTCATAAGACTAATGCTGTGATTGTGTAGAACAAGAATGAAGAGAGAAATATAGGCTGAGCAGGTATTTAAGTACTATGGATTACATACCTAAGTGGAAGGTCATAGAACCTGGTGGAATATTCAGGAAAACATGACTACCACAAGAGAGATAATCAAGGGGAGAGACAGTCCTGTAATAAGATAAGGGACTAAAGAGGAATGATGAAGGAGGAAGAGTACAATGGGAAGACAAGTAAGTAGTGGTCAGTCTCCTTATGTGAAGGAGCAAAGTGGAAGTAAGGAAATTGTACTATGGAGACAAGGAAGAGTATATGAGAAAGAAAAAAAATTGCAACAATGGACATGACTCATTAATGGTTGTGGTTGACCATGGGCTTACAAAGGGGGTAATTCTCATCCCTTGCTCAAAAACCATAGATGCTGCTGGAGTAGCCAAACTTTTCCTCCACCATGTGTTCAAACAATTTGGTTTCCATGACTCCCTGGTATCCAACAGAGGCCCACAATTCACATCCACTTTTGCCAGAGAGTTAGCACAACTCCTCCACTACAATGTCAAGCTCTCCACCACATATCATCCTCAAACAGATGGACAAACTAAGCAGACCAATCAGGAAGTTGAGACGTATCTTTGCATCTTCTGTGCCAACAACCTTCAGAAATGGATGGATCTCCTTCCTACCACTGAGTTTCACCATAACTCAGTCCCTCATAGCTCCACTAAAGTTTCCCCTTTCTTCTTGTTACATGGATATGAACCTTAAGCATATCCACCCCTGGGAAAGACCTTCCTTCCAGCCTTGGAAAACTGCCTGACAACCCTGGAAGAAGCACAAAAAGAAGCTCTGGTAGCACATGAAACAACCCATCAGATCATGAAGGAGCAAAACACTCAGAACTTTTTCCCTTGGAAAGTTGGAGATAAGGTATGGTTGAAAGTGACAAATCTTTGTCTTAACTACCCCTCCAGGAAGTTAGCTCCCAAGCGACAGGGACCCTTCAAGATCTCTCAAGTTCTCTCCCTGCTCACTTACCATCTCCACTTACCTGCCACCTGGAAAATACACAATGTCTTCCATGCTTCTCTTCTTTCCCCCTACAAAGAAACTGAAGCACATGGTCCCAACTTCTCAAAACCTCCACCTGATCTAATTGGTACTAAAGAAAAATACAAAGTCAAAAGGATCATTTCACATCAGGGCACTTTAGGATGATGCAAGTACCTAACTGCATGAAAAGGATATCTGTTGTTGGAAAATACTTGGCAGTTATAAACAAACCCATCAACTCAGCTATTTAACCATGACAACATGCCCTTCATCCCAGCACACAATAATGCCTTCTCCATCCAACCAGCTAATATTCCCTGGATCCTGGGACTCACTGTCTACCAACTCCAATACCTCTGACTCCACAACCTTCCCATTGACCATGCCAAAATTCACTTCTGCTTTTGCAAGGAATCTGGATGCCCCATCCACTATTAAACATACAGGAAGTGGTGTCTCTTCATGAGTACCCCCCTGTAGATGCACCTGGCCACCACAGTACTGTACCCAGAATCTTCAAATCCCACCTCAGCCACCATTATTTCCCTTGAAATCTATACCTTCACTGTCTTTTCCTCTGCTCTAATTATTTTCTACATTCATCATTGTTCCATTGCTCCCTCTCCTTTCCCATGTCCTATTTTCCAACCTCTCCCTCTTACAAACCTTCCCACACACCCCCACCTGACTCTCAGCCCATTCAGACCACTCTCCTCTCAACATCTCAGGTTTATGCCCTCTATACCCTTGTTATCGCCACCCCTGCCATCCTCATCACTGTTGAAGGACTTCCCAGCTATCAAACTGACATCACCTGTCAACTTCTTGTTTAGCTCCTCCATCACATCACACTCACAAATCCAGCATTTCAGAGCCTGCCTGAATGACCTACCTGACATCTTTGGCCTCCCACTTCACACCACCCTCTCTCTCTTGCCTGGACCAGTCCTCAAATTGCTTTACACCCACTCCTTCTACCATTACCTGGAAGAGCTCCCCAGTGACATTCTCTACCTGGCTTTCCACCAGGTCTATTTCTCCCTCACTAGAGCAGAACAACAGCACTACTGCAGACAGACTGGGACTATTCAATAAACTGCTGACTCCCCCACCCCCATTCCCTTGGCCCTTCAAATCTCCTCACATCCCACTTTTCCTACACCCTCCATAGTAGCTGAAGACAATGTCATCCAAATTCAGATTGCCAAAGGACAATGGATCACCTCCTCCACCTCATGGTCCTTGGTACACAACTCCATGCCATCCACCACCTCCACCCACTACTTAGTATATTTGTTCAAATCTTGATCACCATGGCATGGAATGCTCCCTCTATACCTGCCCTATCTGTTGTCAGGCAGCTCCAGGTCATGCTGCCCATCATTGTCTGGCAATCCAATGTGATCTCTGTCATCAATGGGGACATTCCAATGATGTCTGCAATCTTCAGATCTGTGGAAGGTGCGATGAACAAGAACATGTGGTGAATAACTGTCCAATCAACCCCTTGGCCCAATCTGAAGCTCAATATACTTATGCTGGGTCCTACAATGAGGATGATGACCTCAACACCCTTGTGAATGACAACTGAGAGACTTAAGTATGTTGAGCCTGGGGCTCAAATGTATAAAGGGGGTAATGTTACAATCTTTTTCCTCTCTCATGTCTTCTTCCTTGTCTTCATAGCACATCATCCTTACTTCTGCTTCACTCCTCATTACAAGGAGACTGACTACTATTTACTTGCCTTTGGTACTTCCTCCTCTCCCTTATTTCTTCCACTCTAGTATTACATCTCTTTACAGGACTGTCTACTCCCCTAACTACTTCTCTCACAGTAGTCACATGTCCCCAACCTTCCACACAGTTCTATGACCTTTCACTTAGGTAATCCATAGTACTTAAATACCTGTCCAGCCTGTACTCTTTCCCTATTCTTGTTCTATGCAATCACAGCATCAGTCTTGCAATCCACAATTCATCTGGTTGTGACCCTTGTCCCCTCATCACTTGTTCTTAACCTTGAGGCTTTTTTGAAGATACAGTGTCTCTTCGTGAGTACCTCCCTCAGAGTAAGTAACCCTTGACCCTCACTGCAAGTCTGTTGACTTGCGTAACACATGTCATGCATGCATTGATTTCTGCATCCAATCATTCCATGCCACCCATGCATCAACTGCACCCAATGCAACCTGACACAACTGGTGGGCCAGTGCTGCAGGCACCCTCCTGTGGCAGTGGTCCTGATCCAGGGTTCCCCAAGGTCCCCTCATGGCAATGCTGATTTAGTGCATTTAAGCACCACCACACTAAATTTCCTCAACTACTTACAGTACCTTGCATATTGATCTGGACAGACAACATGAGCACTGGCTTGTTTGGTCAGTTAGACATGTACAAACTGTGACAATGTCATACAGGGCTGGACTGTTGGCTCCTCACATTTGCCAGACCTAGATGCCTGCTCCTACACCAGTGGGTCTGCAAGAGCAAATTATCATCTGGTATTACAAGTTTCAGTCACCAGTTGAGCAGATTGTCACACTCTTGGACATCTCTCACACAGCTGTCTATAACATTCTTCAACTATATGATGGCTTCAGAACACTCACCAATCCTGTTGCACTGCCACATGGATGAAAGCATCAATTAACCAGTGCAGACTTGGTATTCATCTAAGGTCTTCTTGATGCCCATCCAACCATCTATCCCCATGAAATACAAGAATCACTGTCACATCAAAGAGATGTTCATGTCTCCCCTGCCACACTTTCTCAGCAGCTTCATCATCTCTGCATTACAAACAAGGCTAATGATTACATGTGAAGCTTTGTGAGCTTGTTTGAGCAACATGAAAAGGGGAAATTTCTTACTTTCATTCATATCAACTTGAGGGTCAATTACAAGCAAGATCTTCTGGTCCACTTCAAGGGACAAAGTAGGTGAGCCCAACAGCAAAATGTGAGGAAGAGAAGGTGGTACCCCAACAAGGATGCAGGTTCCACACTCAAGGACCATCTTGCTGAGTGCCAAGCACCAAGCGTTTGAAGCTGAAGCCTAGTTGAGCGTGACGGCAAGTCACTGTTTACCTGAACAAATAATGACAAACCTTTTGCCTGTGCACAACATAGTCCAGACCAATATGCAAAGCACTGTATGGTCATCTGCAAGAGTTTCAACGTCAATATCGCGGCATTCACTGCATACACCATTCCCCCCTTCTTCGTTCATAACATTTACTGCTTCATTGTTCTGGCATTCCAGTATATGAATCAAGTCCTGCAGAAATTGACCTGTGACGATCAGCAGGACCCACGCTCGGCACTTCTAGACCCATTCAGTGCCTGTGTTGGTAGCATCATGCTCAGTGCAACACTTATCCTCTGCCTTGTTGTTAGCTTCTTTGGAATTGACATCTGGATGATTAGTTTGCCGTTTGCCATCACTAAATTTCTATTCGATCTTGGATGGGATCATTATTGGCGCGTTCAAGGTATTCAGATATTGGGCTATGGGAAGCAGAATACGAGGGAAGGGATTGAAAAAGGCCCCGTGGTTAACAACAACCAAGGTACACAAGATGAGCCCTTGCATCATTCCTCACACACTAATGTGGAAGGGTTGTCTTTTCCAGCCAACGAAGAAGCTGCTGTCGAGTTGCATCCCAAAACTCCCAAGATGGCTCCCAAGACAGAGCCAGAGCCGCAATCCCTCCCCACTTTCAATGAAAGGACTGAAATACCATCAATTTTCAAGTGGTACCAGCTGTACGTGGACAGTTTGCACCACCGACTCGACCACAATTTCCCAACTTTCATCACCGCATTGTCATGGTTGCCTTTCGTCCTTGTGCTCTTTGCCTTTTCTCAGTTTATCCTTATCGAGGTGCTCAATCAACAAGGATGGGTTGAAGTGTTCGCCCACTGGCTCAACCAGGTGTCTCATAACCAAGTGGCATCCAACATGAGGGCCATCAGCTTCACATTTCAGCTTCCCTCACCAACCTGCTCTGTTGAGCAATTCAGGCCAAAAGGGAATCACTGTGAAGCAGAGGGAGTTTGCTTTCTAGAATCTCTTAACGCTTCTGGTGCTGAGATGGCAGTTTTATTTCAGTCGTGATGGGGGTTCGCGATGTGGCATCTCTTCCTGTGCTGTTGAAGGAACAGGCCACCCCATTTAGCAATGGTATGCCAAGAGTTGTACCAGGGGTGGTGGTGCACAGAGGTGGGAGGTTGGACGGCGGTGGTATATATGATCATCATAGACTCTAGGTGACTACCAGTGAACTGGACAAATCAAAAACTGAGCGGGCAAGGAAGAACATACAGAAGGTGATGAAAAATTAACCACTGCACCTTTTGCATAGTTGTGTTGGCGGCGGCTGCACCAGTAAACCCACATGGGGTACTTCTTTTGGGTGTATTGCTGTCATTTTAGCTTTGCAACACATATTTTTTGGGTCATGCGAGTCTTTGCCATCGCTTTCCGTGCACAACTGCTGTAAAAACTGACTAAGTAAGAAAAAGAACAATTTCGCGATTTAGTGGACACCAAAACTCACGCCTCTTGCGGCACATGGCAAATGTGACCAAACAATGGCCCAATCCATACATGGGGGAAGAGAACACTCGAGTGACATAATCAGCACAAAACCTAATAAACCTTGATTGATTGAGCCTAATACAGGGCTGCTACTTCAACACATTTGAAGTACACTCGAGTAATTGCAATAAATCCTTCCCCTACAGCCCTGTATTGACCCATTGGCAATACCAACACAACAATGTATGTGATGGTACAACAAATATTCCTTATAATATTATATCTGATAAAATATAATAATGTAGGGCCACCCCCCCTACATCACCACAGCATGCACAGCATGCTTCACATCAAGCAGAGCGTGAGCAACATCAAATGGGCTCTCCACCTGGATGTCGCCAGCCCTATCCAGCTATTATCTTACCACCAAATGCACCCCCTGCACTGGCAATAAGTTGATGGCTTTTGTTTATTGTTTTATTCATGTGCCAATTTATTTATTATAGCATTATGCACCCGTACCTAGAGCTGAATATCCTACACTCCCTCGGAATGATATTGAACATCATGAGATGGAAAGAGCACAAAGAATGCACTTAGGGCAATCTTCAGTGGCTACTAGCCAAGTTTCTTGCAGAGATTATCAGGTAGAACTGATGGAGCACTACACCCATGATCATAAAACACGTCGTAATAATCGAGATTGTCGCTGACAATGGCATCAAGGGAATCCTCCTACAGCTGCATCACAGTCTACTTTTTCCCATGGTCCTGTCATACCTGCACCAGCTGGAAATCAATTTCAGCAACAGGTTTTGAACTTTCAACAAGTTGGATTGGACAATATTGGAGATTATGGAAGAATAGAGCAAGCAGAGATGCAACGCCAGCATATCTTGAATGCTTTTCAGACAGAGCAGACACAACGTCAAAATATTCAAAATATGCTACTTGCTCAGATGTATCAGCAA
>JBBPMO010000933.1:0-14467 GCA_038090315.1 Xanthoconium stramineum | reverse complement strand
TTCTACGCAATTCCAGCCTGGTTTCTAGTTTTCAAGGTTCACCTTGAGACCCTCTTGACTAAAGCCTTCCCTCATATGGAACAGCTCTCTTAGGACATTGTGACTCTTCGTGAGCTCCTCCCTAGGATACTCTACTCATTGCAGACCATATCCAGCAGGAGATTATTCATAGCCACTCCCTACATATTGAAGATTACTTGAATGACACTCTCAATACAGATCCAACTGGAGATTACTTTCTAGACACTCCTGGTACTGACATCTAGGCTAGAAGCCAGGCTCTGACATAACACATACTGATTGCTATGAGAGAAGAAACCAAGAATGGAGGAGAATGGAAGTCAGAATGATGTACTGTCACAGTGAGGTAGGACTTGGATGTGTAAAGTGTGATTAAGTGGTGGTTTGGTGGAGTAAAGTGAAATAATTGTGGTGGCTCAAAAAATTGACATGCTGTATGTGCAAGTTTCATCAATCTTCTCTGAGTCAATTTTTTGAGGGGTACTCAATCATGTCAGTCCCTGCCTGCTCCATCTCTTTGATTCACAAGTAACCAGATTCTGCTCAAGTGAGTTCATAGGATACAGCATAGTATCCCTAGCATGGTCCACTTATCCACCCTTGTTCATTGACACTCAAGCTAGTTGTTTGCATCACTCCCACCTCATTGACTTCTTCAAGTTCAATGACTGTTTTTTCATGGAACCTGACTGCCCATGGTCTCATTGGTGAGCTACCTCCATTTTATTCTCATTTGCATATCTACTTAGTCTAAAAAGGAATGTTGGCTCTTTGTGGAATCTGTCATTATCAAAAGTCAATTGAGTGGCTGGCTTGCAAGTTGCCCTTCCAATGTTTCGTTTGTGAAATCACACAGGACTTCAAGGTTGGTGATTTGGTGTCACTGCTGGCAATGGCTTGTGCTGACATGAAATGGCAGACTGACCTGCACGTCTGATCATCTGCTGTGATGGCATTGCAGGAGGCTGCCAAATGCTTGCCTTGTCTCCTTGTTTGAGAATGCCAGCCTTGCTGCCATTTGTGCCAGGCATGTCACCATCCAACCCAGGGACTCTTGCATGATGGCTGCATAGAGAGTGCTTATAGATATCCTGCAACCATTTTGTCCATTTTGTTGTTGAGCTTCACCTGCCCACAGGGCCTGGGGCCCACCCCTGCTCATGGCAGTGCACAAATCCAGGATTTGCCAAGGTGAGACCCTTTGATGCATTGACAGCACAGCATGCTCAATTTCTGTGGTTAACCCTACTTATGTCAGAAAGTTAATGGGTGTTGTGGCATGGTTTCCTTCCTGTTTGGGGTGAGATTTGACACTGCCACATGGACATGTCCACATGCTTGTTGCTTACAGTGTGGAGACATGGTAAGAACAAGAATGCATGGGGATGAACTTGCAGTGGGAGGACAAGGGCAAGGACAAGGAATAGTAGCCCAAGGGCATGATAACAAAGTGAGAAGTGAATACAATCAAGTGGGTACAGTACTATGTGACACAGCAACCAAGAGTAGTCATAGTGGAGGTAAGTACAAGTGGGATAAAACAGTCATGGTGAGTCAGCTGTATACATAGTGTGTGGAAAGTGCATTATCACAAAGAAGTGAGAGAATCAAATGAGAACAAAGAAATTGAGAGACTGTGGCATTGGCAAAGTTGACACAGAACTAATCCAGGAAGCTGGGATTAGGCATCTACATGGGTATGGCCTCACACCATGGGTTGTGAGTGTGGGTACCTGTGGGTATGGATATGGGTATGGATGTCCATACCAATGGCTATACCCATACCCACACCATGGGTTTCCTATTACTAGCAGGGGAATGAAGGCCTTGATTTATATCATCACAACATCAGCAAACTAACCCTCACCCTAAGTTAAGGCCCCAGGATTCCCACCTTAGGATACAAGTTATAAGAGATTTCAAGCAACATTATATCATAACCATACAACTGGCAACTAGACCAAAAAGAACTGGTCTGAAACAGCCTTTGAATGGTTGTAACTGGTTAAAGAATGGTCTTTTGAAAGACCAGCCCACAGCTCAGTTGTGTGCGAACGCCTCGCTTAGAATGGCATCATGGAATATAGTACATACTAATAGCTGTCTATCTGTCCAAGAATGTTGTATTTTGATTCAGGGGATGCAGAGATATACCCATTTCCGGGTTGTATGTCATATTAACATGGTTAGGAGACTATTTACTTGTAACCAGCCAGGATAAATTCTAAGAATTATGAAAAAATTATGGAGAATGGGTGGAAATGGTACCAACTAGGGGCAATAGCTTCTGAGTAACCAGTTGCAATCTGAACCAGTTGTGACTGGTTTTAGACAGATTCTTGAGTTCTATTGATGACAGGACTCATTTGGACTGGTTGCAAGTGTTCCTGTCAGGTCTAGTTTCTAGTCTTTAGACCAATCACCAACTGGACTTTATGACATTGCTGGATACTTATTATTCAACAACAACAACTTACTAGAGCATCCAACAGGTACAGTACTTTCTACAATACATATAGTGACTACTAGTAGTAGTGCATCCAACATTAAGTTCTAATAGAAAATCCATGGTGTGGGTATGGATATAGCCAGGTACCCATACTCACAACCCATGATGCAAGGCCATACCCATGCAGATGTCTAGTTGCTGTGTATCTATTGTGTGGTGGTGGTGGATCTAGGGTATGTATATCCATGGGTTTCTCAACCCATGCAATACCCTCACATACCCACATGGTATGGGTATGACCACTCATACTCCAGGGTATACCCACACAGATGCCTAGCTGGGATGGTACATCATATCTTGTGAACTGGGAAGATCAGAGCCAGAGGCAGTCTTGCATGAATTTTGAGGCCAAAATCAATGCTGCAAGGAAAGTATGATGATGACAGAGTAGTGGAGAGGGAAAGGAGGGAGAGTCAGGCTACCAAGGCCCAAGTTTATAGATGAAGCTGTCCTTGGATTCTGGTCATTATCCAATATCACAAGGAAAGAAGATCCTTGCTTTTCTTTTCTGACAAGATCCAGAACCTTTGAGCAAATCACTTCAAGTTAGCATAATGCTGTTTGAAGCACAGTTTCTGAAGTCCATGAAGAATCTCATGGACAAAACTTTTCATTGGTGTAATTTTACATCAGGAATGTTGTGGAGGCATGATTGATTGAGCAGGGCACAACAGAACAGAAGAGATCATGGA
The DNA here is from genome assembly GCA_038090315.1 of Xanthoconium stramineum. Classification (NCBI taxonomy): domain Eukaryota; kingdom Fungi; phylum Basidiomycota; class Agaricomycetes; order Boletales; family Boletaceae; genus Xanthoconium; species Xanthoconium stramineum. Next base: position 11,245 of record JBBPMO010000933.1, on the reverse strand, counting down.
AGTGGGACATGTTGGTGAAAATGGCAACAGTGGATGACTGCATGAGGTGGATTGAACTCAGGAGCTGGACACTTGCACATTCTCTGTTATGATCCAATTTCTTTGTCATACTTTCTTTCTTCTCTCTATCACTTGTCACCCTTATCTGTGCCGCTGTCCTTCTGTTGAGGTGGTTGACAGATACCTTCTTGCACTTGGCCCACATGTTATCTCATTTTTCTATCTCTAGCTATATCTACTACAAACTAACTACTCCCCTAGCCAGCTCTCTTGTGCCAGCTAAGTATCCCCTATTTTCTACTAGTTCTATGACAGTCTGTAGCATTCTTCAGCACATGACTTGTAGTACTTATATACCACCACAGCCTGTATTTTTCCTTATTCTCGTTCTATGCAATTACAGCATCAAACTTGCATCCACAACTTATCCATTGTGTCCTTGTCCCTTTGCCTTTGAGATTTCACCCTTGAGACTTCTTTGAGGATGCTGTGTCTCTTTGTGAGTACCTCCCTCAGAGTAAGTGAATCCTAGACCCAGGACACAAGTCTGTCAACTTGCATAACATTCTCTGCTTTGGAAGGCACTAGGTTGTGCAACAAGTAGAGCAAGGCTGCATGATAGGAAACTTTGTAGGGATGTTTGATGACACTGTATGGTTAGCAGTGGATAGACAAGAGAATAGGTGAAGCACTCATGAGGGTTTTGGTGAGGGTCTGGTAATCAATTACCTAATATTATCTTTCAAAAAACGTCTCCCTCAGTTGCAATCCTGATGTATCAGTAGATAATACTATCTAATGGTAGGCAGAGTTTATGAACACAAAGCAAGTCAAGCTGGATGCTATTGTAGATAATCTTGTTGCTCACTTAGTGTGTTGATCATTTGTATCAAATATTCAGCATTGGCCATTAATATCTTTATAATGCCATCCTAGGGCCTAAAGCATGGGATTCCTACAGCAAACCACATGCATGATGCAATCTACTCATTGTGCATTTCTCTTTGTTACATTCCCCACCAGTGGCAGCCCTTTGGTTCTTTCAGCTTGGTTGAAAATAGAAACTAATGCTCATTGTATGTCCTCTTTGGTTACATTCCTCACCAAGGGCTCCCTTTCAATTCTCTCAACTTGATTAAATGTAGGCACTGTGGGTCATCACTGGGCCTATTCCAGGCTCTACTATAAGTAAATGTTTGACTTTCCTGATCTTGAGTACCAGTTATTCTTTCAACTCCAATAGGTTAGAACCATGTTAATGGTGAAATATTACTTCCCCTTATTTGGATGCCTGCTATCCTTGCTCACTCATAACTCATTGAACTCATTGGTCATTTGTGTTGGGATGCAGCCCATGGCAATATGTTCAAATGTTGGTGTTCATGTGGCAGTTCTAAAGGTGTTGCAATATTTATTGTAAGTGGATTCATGATTCAATTGATCCTCTGCATCTCTTATCTGATTTTTAGTATCAATGGTGCATCTCACCTCTGGAGTTGTGCTATAATTGATCACTTCTGGCTTCATGCACCAGTGGACCATTTGCATGAACAATGTTAACCATGTCAATACCTTGGCACAATGTGCTCTGTGTGCTACTTCCATAGTGTCTATGTATTGTTTCACTTTACACTCCATGTTGCAGGTGATAACTCTTGTCACTGTATCTTCATTGTCCATTTGCTTCATTGCAGGTAGTTAAGTGTATATCCAAACTAGTGTGTAGATTAACCAGTTACTTCTATCTGCCAATACACATCATTGATACCATGTGGTTATAAATTTACTATCACATATCATACTGCCTGCTGACTGCCTGAATGCCTTCCACATGTCAAGCACTAACAAAAAATGATATGTTGATGATACAGCAAAAACTGGAACACTGTTACAGAATTTGTCCGCTCCACAACATCCGCTACATTTTCCTTTCTCCTGATGAATTGCCATATGTGTCCCTCCAAGACTTCCTTGCTTCTCCTGATCAATTCCATGACCTTTCCAGTTTTATTCTGAATGCCTCATTCCCTTAGACAGAGCTCCACTTCTATTTCCAATCCTCCATTGGTTGATTGGACTGGTGGTTTCCATTCTTATCTTATATGCTTTCCTTTTTCTATTCTGCAGCTACTGTACTACTATTCTGATATCATGCCACCTTGTTTCTCTTCTTTCTTATTGGACAACTACTCTCATTAGTTACTAGCTCTCTGTTGGGTGACTCAGTTTCCCCCTATTTCACATGATCTGTGTGCTGCCTTTGTATAGTATATAAACCCTTCCTGTACCTAGAGATTCCCCAGCTAGTTCTACACAATTCAGCCTAGTTTCTAGTATTAGAGTTCACTTTGAGACCCTACTCAAGTCTTCCCTTATCTGAGTGAATCTCTTAGGACATTGTAACTCTTTATGAGATCCTTCCTAGGACTCTCTCTCACAGTTGTGAGCTTTATCCCAGCAGGAGATTACTGAAGGACACTCCCTGCATGTTGAAGATTACTTGAAAGACACTCCTGGTACATGATGACAACTAGAAACCAGGCCTTGATATAACAAAAGAACTAGCTCTTCAATTACTCCAGCTATCATGCTTGGAGTGCATTCCCCTCACCACACAATGAACCAACCTCCAGAACCTTCTCACCCAAAACTGAGCCTAAAGAAAGTTCTCCAAAAATTGAAGAGCCATTCACTAGGATATCACCCACCATGTCATCACCTTATCAACAAATCACCGGTTCTCAATAAAAAACCCCTTTACCAGCCCTACATATGGCTTGACCTAGCCTCACCCAACCTTCTGGACTCTTCCAACCCACCACCACCCCATCCTTTTCTAATCTGAACCCTGAGCGAATTCACTCCATTTCCACTGAAACTCCCTTAGATAACCCTCTTCACACTGAAATCCAACATCCTGAATTTTGCTCCTCCTATGTTAGGGCTTCATCTAAAGAACAACAGGCTCAAGTGGCAGCTTACTTACAAGCAACCACACCAAATGACAACAAACTCCAAGGTATCAACCTCAATGACAATGAAACCATGCTTGAACTAAAGGCTAGCCTCCCCAGAAACTTCTTCAGTAAGGAAGAGGATGCCAACTTATGGCTACTCATGTTGAAAGTGTACTTCTCCATGAACCATACACTCTATAATGAAAAGAGCAAAATTCTAGGCTTCTTAAACAAAATGGACTCAGGACAAAGCTGATTCTTCACCAAAGGATGGCTTATGAAATGTGTGGACCCAAACATTGAAGACAAGGACTGCACCTTTTCAATAATTGAGCAAGGCTTCATAGAAAAGTTCATTCCTACCAATAGAACTTCTTGTGCCTGCCACACTCTGGCTGATATGCAAATGAAAGGAGAGCCCTTCAAAAGTGACTTCCATAAATTCAAATCAGTATTTGAACTCAAAGTTGCATGCTCAGGTGTAAAGAATGAATTCATCCTCATGAATATGTTAGAAAAAGTGGTAAATGCCAATCTGGCCTTCAAAATGATGGCCCTACTTGAGGAACCTAAAGACCATAAAAAGTGGCCTAGAAAAGCCAGTCAGTTCTATGATGTGGTACTAAGAATGAAGAAACCACAGAGGAACAAACACCTCCTATATTCTGTCAACATCCCCCTGAACTCCTAGGTGAGACCCCAATGCCATGGACATAGACCAGATCTATCTGACTCTTGTACAAAGGGCAGAACACATCTGAAACAACAAATGTTTCATCTGCCACAAGTGGGATATTCCACTAGGGATCATCCTGGGACCTGAGGACACACCACTTCCCAAACATACCTCCCTCAAAACCAACATTCCCACAACATCCCCTCCACTGAAAGGTCATCCTCCACTCCTGACAATCCACCTTCCACCAAACCCATCAACAAGGTAACCTCTTACCTCAACACCATGCACACCAACCAAAACCTTTCAAATAATGAGGTCCTATGGTTCTTTCAGATCACCTTTGATGACACCATGGACAAAACAGGTGAGCAAATCAACTCACTCAGGATTGATCAACCCTCAGATTTTTAGATGGAGGAGATGATTTGATGTCATTTTCCTCCCAAATTAGACAAATTTTTGTAACTGGTAGAAATGCACAATCTATGACACTCCCCATTTCCATCTACCACAGTTCACTCAGAAAATCCATTGACTCTCATGCCCTCATCAATTTTAAAGCCACAGGTTTCTTCATCAACCATAATTTGGTTTTCAGAAACAACTGGCCCAAAGAGAAACTACCAAACCCTGTCTTCACCCATAATGCTAATGGAACCCCCAACCAAAAAGGGATGATCTGTTTCTGCACTCACCTTACTCTCAGGATAGGAGAAAAAGAACAACAACAATGGTTCTACATTGTCCACCAGGAAATGACAACATCATCCTAGGACTACCATGGCTACATGAAGCTAATCCCATTATCAACTGGAACTCCAGGAAAATCCACCTTTCCATTGAACAAAATGTCCCCCATCATGACTCTCCCACACTGTCTACCAAAGATACCTAATAAAGTATCTCAAAATCAACCCAAACCTGAAACTTGAGGAACTCATCCTTCAAAGAATGAAACACATTCCTGTCACCCTAGGAATAAAAAAGATGACCATCTCCACTAATATTGCCCAGCATACTCGTCAGGTGGAAAGAGAACTTCCCAATATCTACAATGAATTCACTAACATCTTCCAACAAAAAGACACTGATGGATTACCTCCATCCTGACCTTTTGACCACACCATACAACTAGAAGACTTATTCACCCCTCAACAAGCAAAATCCTATCTGTTAAACCCTGTGACACAGGAAGTCTGTAAGGCATTCCTAGATGAACACCTCAAGAACAGACAGATTCACCCTTCTCAATCCCTCCAGGCATTCCTATTCTTCTTTGTCCCCAAAAAAAGATGGAACCCTCAGATCCTGCCAGGACTACTGCTACCTCAACTCCCATATGGTCAAGAATGCCTACCCACTCCCCCTCATCTCTGACCTCATTGACAAATTAAAACACAGTACCCTCTTCACTAAGTTCAATATCCAATAAAAATACAATAATATCCATATCTGCCTGGAAGATCAATGGAAAGCAGCATTCTCCACACTGTTTGGCCTCTATGAACCAACAGTCATGTTTTTTGGCCTATGTAACTCCCTGGCCACCTTCCAGGCCTACATGAACCATACCTTTAGAGATTTCATTGATGAAGAATGGTTAATCATCTACATGAATGACATGCTGATCCATACCACAGACAACCTCCTCCATTGGGAATGGACCAAAGGGGTCCTTCAATGTCTACAAGAGCAATGATTAGCCCTAAAACTCTCAAAATGTTCCTTCAATACCACTGAAGTGAAATATTTGGGCCTTTTCATCTCCCCAGACTCCATTCACATGGACTCAATTAAACTTGCTGCCATAAAAGACTGGCTTCCTTCCAAAAATGTCAAGAAGGTCAGATGCTTCATAGAATTCTGCAACTTCTACAAAAAATTCATTCCTGAATTTTCTGACTTGGCAAAAACCCTACTCTTGCTCACCCACAAGAACACCCAATGGCAATGGACTAGTGACCATGCCAAAGCCTCACCAAGATTAAAGACACCTTTCTATAACAGCCTGTACTGGCCTTTCCTGATCATAACAAATCATTTTTTGTCATGACTGGGACTTTCCTTACCACTTCCAGGGATGTCTTGATGCAAAAGGACACCAATGGGGACCTCCACCCCTGCACTTATTTCTCCAAAATTTTTGCTCCTGCTAAGCAGAATTATGACATTTACAACCAAGAATTACTTGCAATCATCCATGCCCTCACCAAATGATGTCAATACCTCACCAGCACCACCCACCCTGTCACCACCCTTACTGATCATAAGAACCTTCTTACCTACTTCAATAAGCCACAATGCCTGTCCCACCAACAAGCCCACTGGCAAATGTTCTTACAGGATTATGACCTAATCTGGGATCCACTGACACCCTCTCTCAAAAAGACTCTGGACATTTTCTCAGACAATATTTTACAGGTCCTCCTTCCAGACCTCCAAATCAACATGTTAGACACCACCCTTGCCTCCAAAATTGCTAAATCCACCCCCTCCAATCATTTGTCATCAATGCCTTGACTACCATGGAAGCAGACACTGTTCCACTTCCATGTTCTACTAAAGACAACTGGTACTTTGATCAGAGCACCCTCTATTACTGCTCTTGCCTCTATATCCCTGAACCCACATGCCATGCCCTGGTCAAAAATATCCATGAATCCCTTGTGGCATCCATGGTAGCTACTTCCATACCATTTCCCTTCTCCAGAAGGATTATTGGTGGCCTGGTATGACTACCTTTGTCTGCAAATTCATCACTGGCTGCACCATGTGCCAAGCCAATAAGGTCAACACTCACCCCTTGGTTCCTCCCCTTGTGCCCATTTCCTTCAAATGCTCCTGCCCCTTCCAACAGATCTCCATGGATCTCATCACCAATCTCCCCATTTCCCATGGCTATGATTCTATCTTGGTTGTGGTAGACCATGGTCTTTTGAAGGAGGTAATTTTCCATCCTTGCAACAAAACCCATGTCTGCTGCAGACATTGCCAAGATCTTTTTCCAACATGTGTTTCCCAAATTTGGCCTCCATAACCAAGTCATCTCTAATTGCAGCCCCCAATTTGCCTCTATCTTCACCAGAGAACTTGCCAAACTCCTAGAATATAACATTACCCTCTTCACCACTTATCACCCTCAGATCAACAGAGAATCAGAATGGGTCAACCAAGAACTTGGAACATATCTCTGCATTTTCACCAAAAACCAACCTTCTAAATGGTCTGAACTTCTTTCCATGGTGGAATTCTCTCACAATGCCCCACCCATTCCATAACCAATGTCACCCTCTTCTCTCTCATGATGTGCTATGAACCCTGTGCTTATTCAAAAATCAGACAAATCTTCCTCCCAGAATTGGAAAAATGCCTCTGCCTTTTGTCCAAAGCTTGGAAAGAAGCCATCACCACCCACAAAAAGGCCACCCTTCTCATGAAAAACTGCATTAATTCCTGCTCTATGCCCTAGAAAGTCAGAAATAAGGTATGGCTTGAGAACTAGAATTTGAACCTCTATTACCACTCCAGGAAACACAAGCCCAAATGTGAGGGTCCCTTCAAAATAGAACAAGTCTTATTGCCCTCCACCTACAAACTCTGACTCCCTCCCATGTGGAAGATGCACCCTGTCTTCCATGCTTCTTTCTTATCCACCTGTCAGGAAACTCCTGAACATGGCCTGAACTTCCTATTCCCCCCTCTTTCCATTATCCATGGAGAAGGAAAGTACACCATGGAATCCATCATTGACCATTGAGGCTCCACTTCCTGCTGGCAATTCAAAGTCCAATGGAAAGGCTATTCTCCATTGGAAGATACCTGGGAACCTCTTGCCCATCTATCCCATACCAAGTACCTAGTTCACATCTATAAAGCTTGCCAAAAAGATGTCTTTGCCACCCCAGACAGCCCTTGGCCAATGACCACCATGCAGCTTGAGCTTTCCCCCACTGAAATGGTCTTTGTCCTCACCTTGGCCTGCCTTTTCCTTATCTCTCAATTATGCTTACCTAGTCATCTCATGGTAGTTTCTTTTTTCCTTCTCAGCCACCAACAGGAATTCCTGTTTGCATGGCCATCTTCAATCTGCCACCCAGATTGGCAGTACTCCATAAACCAGTGGGAAAACACCAGATGGGGAAACTCATCTAATGCTTAATCACATCCAAATTAATCCTGTCAGTGAAGGCCTTCAGTGCTTGCATAGGATTCTGCCTTACCTGACACCATTTCTCTTTCTATAGCTAAAAGGGTGATTAATAAATTGTCCTTTCCTTTTTTTTTGCTATAAAAAGGGGTGAAATTCAATCAAAGAAATTTACCTTCCTATGCCCTCTTCCATCCAACTCCCTGCCCATTCCAATCTCCAGAGGAACCTCCTCTTTACCTCCTTCCTCAAAACTTCCCATCTCTCTTAGCTCTTGTAATCGCACACTATGGTCAGAAACTCCCCTGCCATCAAAGACACCATCTTCCTTTTCTGCACATACATTGCCTTCCACAACTTCTATGTGGAAAAATCCCCTTTCTATGATGAGTTCAACCACTTCTTGGGACATCTTGTTCTGGACCTTTTGTCCAACTTGGGATTTTGCAGCATCCTTGCCTCCCTCCCTGTGAAACCCACCACTGAAGCTATTGAAAGAGTCTTACACTCCTTCTCTGGATCCAATCTTATTGTCTATGTTAATCATGGTGACACCAGCCAGCTTCCCTTTCTGCCTCCAGCTGGAAATAGCCTGTGACCTCACCCTTCCAATGGTGATGGATCTCCTTCACCAATAAACAACAATCCCAGCTCTTCTTCCATTAACATTTGAGACCCCTCAATCTGGGACCTTTCTACTCTTGCTGCCAGGATCACTGGAGCCCTTATGGAAGGTAGAGCTACTGCTCAACAAAGTACCTCCCCTGTTCCAATCCCACCTCCTTCCCCCCAAAGCTAATGTCACCCATGGGCACTTGCCTGCTACTCTTGTGAGGAGCAAACCCACTTTAAGGTCAACTGCCCCCTATACATCTGTCCCATTTGCAATGCCACCTCCCTGGGACATAAACAGGGAGACTGTCCCTACTGTTCACCATCCAACTCTAGCTTGGACAACACTACAGGAGATGGTGGTTTCTGATTCAGTGGATCAGTCTAGTGAGGAGGGTAATGTTATGGAATTTGTCCCACTCCACAACATCCCCTACATTTTCCTTTCTCCTGACAAACTGCCATATGTGTCCCTCCAGAATTTCCTCACTTTTCCTAATCAGTCCCACAATCTTTCCGTTTTATTCCAAATACCTTGTTCCCTTAGATGGAGCTCTGCTTCTATTTCCAATCCTCCATCAGTTGATCAGACTGGTGGTTTCTATTCTTATCTTGTATGCTCTCCTTTTTCTATTCTGCAGCTACTGTGCAACTGTGCCACAGCTCCATTCCACTATTCCAATATTGTGCCACCTTATTTCTTTTCTTTCTCATTGGACAGCTACTTTCCTTAGTCACTATCACTCTGTTGGATAACTCAGTTTTCCCCTATTTCATATGGTCTGTGTACTGCCTTTGTATAGTATATAAATCCTTCCCATATCTAGAGATTTCCCAGCTAGTTCTATGCAATTTAGCCTAGTTTCTAGTACCAGAGTTCACTTTGAGACCCCACTCAATTCTTTCCTTACCTGGACAAATCTCTTAGGACATTGCAACTCTTCATGAGATCCTTCCTAGGACTCTCTCTTAGCATGAGTTTTATCCCAGCAGGAGATTACTGAAGGACACTCCCTACACATTGAAGATTACTTGAAAGACACTCTCAACATGGGTAACACCAGAGATTAATCTATAGACACTCTTGGTCCATGACAACAACTAGAAACCAGGCCTTGACATAGCACTATCAGCCTCCAGGAGGTGCACTGGGGGAACAATGCATTAACACAGCTGGCTGGCTAATAAGATCACTTGTGGTTAATTGGTTCACTGTAAGTAGATCAAGTATATAATAACAATAACATTCAAGACCCCACTTTTGTTGATTGTCCACTCCTTGCCTGAAGTAGTTTGATGGCACAAGTCCATATGTGCCTAGTCTGGATATCTGCTCAGCCTCCAATATTTTCAGCAATGGACCTGCTGGTAATCAACAAAATCAAAAGAGGAAACACCAAAACAAGCACTGGTAATATCAGTTGGTCATCCCATCTCACTGAATATGCAGTCTAACTCACTTTTTAGCTCATGAACTAAGTAGAAAGCATATCCAAACCATTGTTGATACTGAGAACTCTGAGCCCATTGCTGTAACCAGCTAGATGAAAGCAAAGGTATGAAAAAGAGTAAGCTGGAGATAAACAACATTCTGGGCAACCTCTTGCAAGATAAGAGCTTTCAAAGAGGAAATGTTGAGAATTTGTGGAGATACAGCCTTGATGGTAGCCACTATTTGCAGAGACACAACCTTGGCAGCAGCCATTGGAGTTGGCCAAAACCATGGTAGTAGTTTGTATAGCTTATGCTGTTCCAGGCCCAGGGTCCACAACAAATATCTCCATGAATTGGACCCTAATGAGAGCTCACAATTTCCTGGGATCCTGTGATCATTGTATTATGGTTATTTGATTAGAATTGTTTGGAAGACCTTTATGTACTTGACAGCACATAAAGAGACAATGTAAAGGTCCACCACAAGGCCCAGCAGGATCAAAAAGAGAGTATCTGTTACAATTTCCTTCCTATCTCATGTATTCTTTCTTGTCTCCATAGTACACCGACCATATTTCTGTTTTGCTCCTCTACATGAGGAGGTTGACCTTTACTTACTTGCTTTTCTGCATTCTTGTCCTGCCTTATGTTCCTCTCTCTAGTACCACATCTTGTTACAGGACTATCTCTCCCCTTGATTATCTCTCTTGCAATAGTCATGTGCTCCCAATATTCCACCTAGTTCTACGACCTTCTGCTTAGGTAACCCATAGTACTTAAATACCTGTCTAGCCTGTATTCCTCTCTCTCCATTCTTGTTCTATGCAATCACAGCGTCAGTCTTATGAATCCACAACTCGTCTGGTTGTGACTCAGTCCCCTCATCTCTTGTTCATAACCTTAGCCCTACTTTGAGAATGCAGCATCTCTTCGTGAGTACCTCCCTCAGAATAGGTAACCCTTAACCTCAAACATAAGTCTGTTGACTCGCATAACAAAAGAACAAGAATCTCTTTTGTCCCTCCTATCTAGGAGCAGGTCCAACCCAGCCAACCTAAGATTTTCCCCCAGTGCCCCAAGAGAGTTTTTTGAGCTCCTAACGACTTGGAAGAAACTGGAACACCCCAGAACCCTTTGGACCTCGCAGTCACCCCTCAAACACAGTCACCCACTAGATTTAGTACCCCAATGGACCCCTCCTCATCCTTGAAAAGAGTTTTAGGATGTCAATACACAGCTAACCCTGCATTGCTGCCCTCACCACCCAAGTGCAGCACCCCATTGCCACCCTCTGGTTCCCAACCCAGCATCCCAGTAACCAACCCACTGCCACCAGTCACCCCCTTAGTAACCACAGTATCTTCAGTTGTGTCAACAACTGTTCCATCAATCCTCGCACCCCCACCCCCACTTCCC
>JBBPMO010000932.1:0-14479 GCA_038090315.1 Xanthoconium stramineum | reverse complement strand
TGGCTCAGGTTCGGGAGGAGGCGTCGTTGACCGAGTTGATTGATGGTATCACTACGGTTGATATTCAGTAGAAGTGGGCTGGTGAACTTGGACGTTGGACTGCGTAGCGTGATGTTGTAGGTACCCTCTCGGTGACACACGATTGAGTGTTATCTTTGAAACCTTTCTAATCGTATATACTCTGCATGGTTTCACTGTCAATTCTCGTGGCTCTCAAGCGCTTCGGCCCGCGCTTCGGCTTCAAATTCCATTGGAGAGGGTACGGCACCATCGAGTGCATCCAGCACAAGTTATTTGATAGATTTACGGACTGAGCCTTTGACTGGTCGCCGTTTCTCGCTACCTTCAAGTAAGTGGTTTCTTTTGCACGGTTTCAAAGTCCTAGGCCTCTTTAATAACCATCTAACCAAAGCTTCATCGTTTAACACAAGAGTTGACTCTGTTTCTGCGCTAGTGCAACACATCACTGATTCCCTCGATAGCATCTCCCCATCTACACATACTAAGACTCAACGATGACATGCTTATCTAAAACAATTGGAGAAGAAAGGAAACGGTGCCATATGTTCGAGTCAATGCGTTCGGCCATTGCACTACGATATGGTACCATCCTATCATCATAACCATCCTATGCGTAGCTATCCAAACGGGTCCATGACACTCTGTACATTACGTGTCCATATAATTCGTTCTGAGCCGGCAATGGGATATGGGACGAGTTCTACTGCAGGGAAAGATGGGGAACCGATCAACGCAGATACGGATGGTTAGCTCGTATGACGGCGTTCCTCAGTGGAAACTCGAAACTCACCATTAGAATGACTACAGATTTTGGTTCTGCATCAAGTCTGAGATATCTTCGATAGTTAGGGGTCTTGAGCAGACGCGATTCTAGAATTGCATCAAGAGCATGTGAAGCAACGCATCTCTGCTTGGAAGAATGAGTTGGGGGTTTGCTGCAGCAAATGGAGCAAGGTTGTCGTATAGCCTTACCACATGTTCTTCCTGCGTAAACAAATCATTTGCTAGGTCGAGCTCACCGTCTCTATCAATAATGGTGAAGAGATGAGTTTCAAACCCCAAACTTCAATTGGCGGGGTACAGGAGTAACCTGGGCACAAAGTATTTAACGTCTCCCCTCTGTGGTGCCCAACGACAATTTCCGTATCCTTTCCGTTTTGCTGGTGCCTTCAAATGTGACTGGCGGCCTATCCTACCTCCCAGGCGGTAACCCGAGATTCAACTTCTACACAAACCAACCTTCTGAGAAGTCCTCTGTCAGAAGAGCGGAGGAAGGAGGCGGATTGGATCCATTTCGCATGCCATGAATCCGACCATATACCTTCCGAGTCGCCGATCGATGATGCTCGAAATTATTTAACATCATCCCATTGTCATGTCCCCAGGGTGGCCTTGCCTCTCTCCGTGGCGAGGAGAATCTGTCGGACGAAGCTATCCATATAGCAGGAGGGTTGTCGTTTGCAGGTTACGGGAAAGCACTGGGACTAACGATGCCGTCGTTTGTCGACTGGCCATTTTACGACTTCACACTCGGGTGTTGCCGAGGTGCTCATCCCGGCCGTCCTCGTCGACCGCGCCCAGTTCATCGTCGACAAGCTCAATGTGTAAGTGCGATCGACCCGAAAAAGAAAGAAAAAACGACCCAGATAGATACGCCGCAGCGTCCCTGACACCAGTCGTCTCTTGATCGCCATCGCAGGCGTCCCCGCATCCGGGAAAACCTCCTTTGCCATCCGTCTCGTCCAAACACTTAACGCCCTCCTCGATGCTCACCCATCCGAGGCCAAAGCAGTCCTCGTAGGGCTCGACGGCTGGCACCTCTCTCGCGCCCAACTCGACTCCATGGACGATCCCAAACACGCACACGACCGTCGCGGGATCCATTGGACATTCGACGCATCCGCCTACGTCGATTTCGTCGCTTGTTTACGTGCCCCCGTCGAGCGCGATTCCCCGGTCATCTACGCTCCCTCTTTTGATCACGCGCTCAAAGACCCGACGCCAGACGCAGTCGCTATCAAGCCTTTTCATCGCATCGTCGTCATCGAGGGGTTATACACCATGCTCGATCTCGACCCTTGGCGTCGTGCAGCCGCCCAGATGAAAGAGCGGTGGTGGATCCAAATTGACCCCGAGTTGTTGAGGACGCGCTTGGTCAAGCGCCATGTTCAGACGGCCGTCGCAAGGGACGTGGATGAGGCTGTATGGCGCGCGGAGAATAACGACGAGGACAGTGAGTGTGTCGATTGTCATGTTGCCCAAGGTTGCTTATTTGGAATTCGTAGATGGAAAGCTTATCTCGAGCAATTTGTTCAGCGTGACGTATACCATCGAGAGTATCGATGACCCTGCCTATTCTATCTGACACATTGGAACACGGAATGGGTAAATTCCAAACTGCAGCATGTCGTGGTCATGTCTCCCAAGTGACGTCGACGCACAAATGAGATCAGGCGGACACTAGTTGACCCAGGTTCTGCACTAGCGCAACGGCATCACTGATTCCCTCGACCTGGCATCTTGCTTGCAGAGGAAGAGAGTGACGACGCTGCCAAAGTTGCCTGGGGTATGTCCACAACGACGACCATGATGTCCAACTCATTCTCATCGACACCCCCACACAGAGGATTAACAGCGCATCGACACATTCTCAAAGCCGAATATGCGTCTATGCGGGATCGAGGGTAGACTTGAGGTGCTCAGGGTGAGCTTGAACCTCTCCTTCACGCCTGGCCCTCGACGATCTCGCCACCGAGCTTGAGCTGACGGACGATGACCAGACCATACTGGCCATCGCCATCCACCAGCTCATCTCCCCCCAGCTACAAAATCGGCGAATCCTTCCTCCACCCACCCGGCTCTCCAGCGCCTCGAAAAGGACCGATCCGGCATCACAGCCCAACTCGCCAACCTCTCTACTACCTCATAAGAGTGCGAAAAGGGCATGAAAGAACCCAAGGTCGTCTTGTATGCCAAGCTTGGCTGTGCTATCAACTCCGATGAGCAGACCCATCATACATGTACTGACAGAGCCTCCGGAATGGTATTACAACCCGTCCTCCGCATCGTTCAGATCCAACAACGACCCCTTGGGCTGCTTCACCTCCTCCACAAATCCCAACAGCGTTTCATACATCTCCGTACGCTGACCGAATCGCTCCACGGACACCGCCTTGGGCTCGTCGCGCATCCACGTCCCCACCGGATGATCTGGATCCTTGTCCATTTGGAACACGGCTCGACTTGTTTGCCCGGCGTCGACACACGGGTAAGCGGGATCAACCCAGGTGGGGCCGCCGGCGGATATCACTGCACTGGGAGATAATAAATGCATGAGAAGAGACTGAAACACGCTCGTCTCCCCGGGATTGGTATGATCGACAACGTCAGAGACCTCGGTTTGCAGGTAACGCAGTGCCTTGACTGCAGGCTGCTCTTTGCACATTTCTCGAAACCTATATTGACGTGAGTAGGGTCTCTCTCAACACCAGTAGAATTTGTACCGTTGCCTTCGAATGAGACATCTGGGTTGTCTTATCACGTCTTCTGGTGGAGCCCTACATAGACGCATCTCCCAACAAATTTGCGTCGTACTCACCTCACGAGATTCATCACCCAGAAAATATCTAACCTTGTCTCCTTCAACCTCGGTCGCTCCTCCCCATTCACGCGATACTTTCTGCACGTCACATCGTCAGCAAACACGTCCAACCGCCCTCCATGAAACCGAGGGTGTGCGCGCGAGAAAAACGGAACTCAATTGACAATGGTCAATGTCTCGAGACGGTGCAGTATCCACTGCTTCATATTCGACGATTGTGCGTCGCTCCGTCGACTGGATCGGTATTGCGGTTGATCGACGAGGATGTTTCAGCGACGTAGTGCCCACTGTGTTCTGGGCAGCCAGCTATGGTGTATAGGATGGGTCCGACGGCAGGGAGGGTGGTAGATAAGAACACGGTAATACATAAGTGACCGCGTCAACATTTGGTTTCACTTTTGGAGGTTTCTTGGTCACTTCCAGATCCTCCAATTTCTACTGCCTCCCCATACTTGTTTTCGACCATGAATATGAATTCAGTTGTATATGTGTCTCGCTGAGGATGATAGCGATATTGGCAAAGAATCTGGTTACATCGCAGACGGGTATGCGTCTCAGCACCATCATGCCCAGGTCTCTAGTATCAACACGACGCGAAGATTTCAATCCAGACAGACGTACATCATAAGCCCCACCATGCACATATCATACAGGCCTACGGCGTCTCTAGTATCGACATGCCAGAGTGTCTCTGTGATTCTGCATTGGAAACTCGGGAGCGACCAACACGGTAACCAACTGCAAGTATAAAAGCACGTGCATGCCGTACAACGATGCCCTGCGCAGTTAGACGAGCGTGCATCCTTATCTCCGTCGCTCCGATACCTGGTTGCATATGTTTCTGGCGGTCAAGGAACGGCGAGTATTCTTTGAGAGTGTAACAGATGGTCCAAGCGCAGTGTTGCAACATACATCATGAAGACCAGTAATAAAAACCGATGAGGGTTCTGTGTAGTCGTCAGTGTTACAGGCGTGGCCAGGTATGTCATAGAAACATGAGCTGTGGTAAAGATAGTTGGCGCACCTGCTGTCAACAACTTGAAGTTTAATTCTTGAAGAGTCCGAGCTGAACAGCACAACGACCGACGCGAACAGTGGGGAACATGTCAGATAAGGACAAACACTGAGGTGCAGTGTGCGAACTGACCCATTACGGTAAGGGACACGTGTGTCGAGGGTGACAGTGGCACCCTTAGAGTATAAACAACAACTGTGCACCCCTCTTTCCATCACTCTGATGCCCTGACCGAGAATGTCTACAAGAAGTGATGGACGATCAAGGAATGGTGAGCGCATGGGGAGACCTGATCCATTGCTCGGTTCTTCGGGTATAGCTGGAGTCATTTACGATCCATGGACCAAAGGGCTTGGACAATGGAAGCTTGAACGGGGGTTTGAAGGGCGCACCAGTTGCTCAACAACTTGAAGTGTAATTCACCTTGAAACGTCTGAGCTTAGCAGCATAACAACCACTGGGAGTCAAACGAAGGCAAGCACGGAAATTAAAACACGGGCAGTGTGGGAACTGATGCAGAGATAAGAGACATGTGTATGCGGGGCTGCAATGGCACGCTGGGTGTAAACAACTTGTGCATGTTGAAATAACCTGTAGAAATAGGCTATTGGAAAAGAAAGAGAGCTGGAAACCTCTGTAGAATATTCAGTAAGTCACTAAGTAAGACTAATGTCGCAAATTATGAAACCCCCATTCCAATCCTGCCGTATTTAGACATGATTGGAACTGGATTGTACCTGAATTGAAAGGGGTAAGCCAAACAGAATGCATGCCTTCAAATTCTGTAAGCAACGTGATAAGGCCCTTGGAATCAGCAATTGGTTAGTTCCAAGGCATGGCATGGCCGTGGGAATGGCCGAAGCTAACTCCCAGGGGTTCGCAAAACATTCCCTTGTATGCTTACACTCTCACCATCGATCTGCAGACCACTCATCCCCCTGTAAACTTCACTCTATACCCCTTGTCATATACGATGCCATCCAAACATACATACCACACCAGAGGCGCTGCGGGGGAGAAGATACCCTGTCAATATTGTAACAAAGAATTTGCACCCCGAGGCCTCAAGTCTCATGAGTCCAGCTGTGCAAGTAGATGTCAGAAAAAAGCAAAAGACAAGGAATTTGCGGAGTTAGCGACACAGGTGGCCACCGCCCAACTCAAACGTATGTTTTCATGATTACTATCTGACAGTACTGTAATGAATTAGGCTCATCTGTCCAACTATTTACAGTAAGCCACAAGCCTGCTCCAACTATTAGTGAGTGACGGCCCAATAGTCTGCCAGACACCAACACTGCACACGTCCCATTGCCAATCAGCACTGATGATCTTGGCTACGACCTTGCCACTGGGTGAAGCACTGAGATCACCAACATCAGCTTGTCTGGGAGTGATAATATGAGTGTGGACTCACGGCGATGTAAGTTTTGTGTCCATTCTCTTCTCTGATGGGAATGGTTTGATTCATAATCTTGAACCAGTCTCTGATTCAGGATTATCTTGTGCAAGCATTGACGCTCGTGCGTTGCATGAAGATGAACCACCTTCCTTTGCCCAACCACAGCCTTCTTTCGCACCAACCGCGAATGCAGCTCCTGACAGTTTCAAAACTGAGTATCATCCCAAGAGTGGTCGCACAACTGAGTATGAGTCCTTTTCTGCCTATGGGCAATGGCCGTTTGTGCCTAGTTTACCTGATGATACTCCTTGGGCTCCGTTTTTGTCTCGGGCCGACTTCGAGATCGCCGAGCTTGCTCACCAGTCTGCCATGAGCAGAGAACAAGTTGAGCATTTACTCAAGCTCATTTGGTTGATTTCCAATAGTCCACGCAGGTCTGGATTTACACTGCGCTTGTACAACGATGTTGCAAATGCCTGGTCTTGTGTTACTCCTAAGTTGACCCCTGTATGTCCAGTTTAACTACGTGTTAGGTCGTGTCCAGTAGTACCATATTGTATTTTGCCTAATGCCACACTCGCTTGACATCAAAGGTGCCTGCTTACTCAGCTTACCTCTTCCTGACTGCCACTGTGCCATGCACTCCCCCCAGTATGCCCTTGAGCAGCTTGACCAATAACTTGGACGGATCTCACTCATCGCATCGATCCTTGCGATCAAACAAAACCAGTGCTCCATTCAACCCCAAGCCTGGAGGCAAGCGAGCTTGTGCTACCGCTGGAAAGACCATATGGACCCATGATGAGATCATGATGCTTCTTCCCTTCCTTCAGGCCCACAAGGCATCAGCTGGTGACAATAACTTCAAAGAAGAAACATTCAATATGATTGCAGGGGAGATTAATGCAAAATATCCATCACAGAAAGTCCTGAAGACCGGTCGTTCCTGTTGTTCAAAACTTTCCAATGTACGTATATCCTTGTTGTGGAACAATGCTGGCACTCACAAAGTACTCTAGTTGAAGTCCGAATTTAACCTGGTTGCGGATATCAGGGCAGCCTCTGGTTTTTTCTATGATGATGTAAAGGGTGCAACCGTGAACGACACAAACCGGGATGCATGGGCAAGCTTTTGTCGGGTAAGTCCTACCCACTTTGATGTCTGTCTTTGCACTGATTCACTTCAAGTCTCACCATGGTGCCATGAAATACGAGGGTAACCCCTGGTGTTACGGAATTCATACCCCTGCACGACATCCCCTACATTTTCCTCTCTCCCGATAGAACACCCTATCTCTCCATCGACGAATTCCTCGCCTCTCCGGACCGACATTGGGATCTGTCCACATTTGTCATCGACTCCTCGTTCTCCTGAACGGAACCCCATTCCCATAGTAGATGCGTCTTCTTGTTTCACCTTTCTCGTCTTAATCCGTTCGCTCTTCCACCGGTCCTTCGGTCCGCTGGTCTCCGTATAGTTCCTCGTATGTTTTCCTCTTTAGATTCCGCAGCTGCTCTGCATTCGCTACACAGCACCGGTTCCCCACTCCGTTTCCCCTTCCTACGTCGTACGATTCTCCTCCCCCTTTCCTATTGGTTCAGCAATGTGGTAGCCTACCCTGAACCCTACTTAGAGCTCCGATCCTATCTCCGCCCTGTACTATATAAGGTCACTCGACCTCTCGTTTGTTCCTTAGCTAGTTCTACGCAATTCAGCCTAGTCTCTAGTCTTCCAAGGTTCGCCTTGAGACCCTCTCGTCTGAAGCCTCCCCTCACCCGGAACGGCTCTCTTAGGACATTGCGACTCTTCGTGAGATCCTCCCTAGGATACTCTACTCAGTGCGAACCCCATCCGGTAGGAGATTACTCAAGGACACTCCCTACACATCGAAGACTACTTGAACGACACTCTCGATATGGATCCGACCGGAGATTACTTAAAGGACACTCCCAGTATACGACGAACGGCTAGTAACCAGGCCTAAACGTAACAAAAGAACTAGCTCTCTAATTACTCCAGCTATCACGCTAGGAGTACCTCCCCTTCATCACGCGGCGAATCAACTTAGCGGCTTTACTGGCGCATAACTCGGATTCCTCACCCGAAACCGAACCTGCCGAAAGCTCCCCCGAAATCGAGGAATCCCCTACCCAGATAACTCCCACCGTGTCTTCCCCCTACCAACGAATCGCGGGCTCCCAACGATGTACCCCTTCCCCGGCTATACCCACTCTCTGTCCTACCTTACCCACTGGAATCTTCTGAACCGCCTCTCCTCCCTTAGCCCCTACCCCGCCCGTCGAAACACTCGCCTGCATTTCCATTTCCCCCGAAGACATACCTATCCCTGAACAAACAACCGCCCCCGAACCCTTCTGAACCGACTACGCGAGAGCCACCTCCAAAGAAAGAAGAGCTATAGTAGCAAACTATTTGCGAGAACACCCGAACCCGGAACCAAACAACCCGGAACCTATCGAACTCGACGAAGAAGACGAAATGCCAGAATTAAAAGCTGGACTACCCGGAAACTTCTCCGGAACTGAAGAAGACGCCAACCTATGGCTTCTCCAAATGAAGGCTTACTTTGCCCTCAATCCGTCTCTCTACCAGGAGAAAAACAAGATCCTCGCGTTCCTAAACAAAATGGACAAAGGAAGAGGAAAATCCTTCTCGGAAGGATGGCTTATAGCCTGCGCCAATCCCAACGTCAAAGACGAAGATCGAACCTTCGACAAAATCGAAGTGGACTTTGTGGAGAAATTCATCCCCACCGACCGAGCCTCACGCTCCCGACACTCCCTGTCAACCATGAGAATGGAAGATTCTCCTTTCAACGGAGACTTCCATAAATTCAAATCTGAATTCGAAATTGAAGTAGCTCAATCAGGCGTAACTGACGAGCACATCCTAATCGACCTCTTGGGAAAGGCGGTCTCTGCCAACCTAGCCTTCAAAATGACGGCCCTCCAAGAAGAACCAACGACCCACAAACTATGGTTACACAAGGCTGGCCAATTCTTTGACGCCACCCTACGAATGAAGAAACTACGGAGCGGACAAGGATACACCCCCGCTCACTCCAGACCCAAAAAGTCCATCAGAGATCC
This sequence comes from Xanthoconium stramineum, assembly GCA_038090315.1. Lineage (NCBI taxonomy): Eukaryota > Fungi > Basidiomycota > Agaricomycetes > Boletales > Boletaceae > Xanthoconium > Xanthoconium stramineum. The sequence continues at coordinate 5,329 of JBBPMO010000932.1, read as the reverse complement.
CATGGCAATGGACGTAGACAGGATCTACCTCTCTCCCACCCAACGCGCCGAACACATCAGAAACAACAAATGTTTCATCTGCCACAAAGTAGGATGCTCCACCAGAAACCATCTGGGGACAAGAAATAAAACCCCCAACCGAACGTACCTCCCTCGAAACCAGAGGCCCCACAATGTCAGAAACACCAACATGACACCGGTACCACCCACCAAACCAATTGACGAGGTAGAATCCTACCTAAATGTCATACGAAGCAATAGGAACCTCTCCAACCAAGACATTCTAAAATCCCTACAAATACTCTTCGACGACTCTGTCGATGAGCAAGGCGAGCAAATAAACACAATTCGCCTCAACAAAGAGATCCCTCAAGCGGATTTTTAGCAAGAGAAGAAGGAGCGGCACCCTCTTCTCATATTAGACAAATCTTTGTAACCGGTAGAACTTCCAAATCTATTGAACTCCCCGTCTCTCTCTACCACGGTTCTATAGGAAAAATCGCTGACACCCGAGCACTCCTTGACTCAGGAGCAACGGGAAATTTTATCGACCATGACTTCGTAGCCAGAAACCACTGGCCCAAAGAATGCCTTCCATCCCCAATACTCGCCCATAATGCCGACGGATCCCCCAACCAAAAAGGAATGATACGCTTCCAAACCCAACTCACCCTTAGAATCGGAGAAAAGGAGGAAACCCGATGGTTCCACCTTCTACACCTGGGAAATGAAAACCTCATTCTTGGACTCCCCTGGCTTCGAAGCGCCAACCCAATAATAAACTGGAGCACCGGAAAAGTCCACCTCCCCTCTGGGAGAAATGTCCCCAGACATGACTCCCCTGACGCCACTTATCAACGATATCTTGTCCGATATCTAAAACTAGATCCGCACTCCAAACTGAAACAACTGCACCTTCGACATATTCGGCATCTCCCTGTAACCCTGGGAATCAGAAAAATGACCATCTCTACTGATATTGCCCAACAAGCGAAGAAAGCTGAAAGGGAACTCCCTGATACCTACAAAGAATTCGCGGACGTCTTTTCTCAAAAAGATACCGACGGATTACCTCCATCCAGATCCTTTGACCATGCCATTCAACTCGAAGACTCCTTTACCCCTCGACGAGCAAAGAATTACCCGCTCAACCCAGTGGAAACCGAAGTATGCAAAGCCTTTATCGAAGAACACTTAAAGAACGGGAGAATTACTCCTTCCCAATCACCACAAGCCTCCCCATTCTTCTTTGTTCCCAAAAAAGACGGAACCCTTCGCCCATGTCAAGACTATCGCTACCTAAACTCCCACACCACCAAAAACGCTTACCCCCTACCTCTCATATCCGAACTCGTGGACAAACTAAAAGGCAGCAAGATCTTCACCAAATTCGACATCCGATGGGGATACAATAACATCCTCATCCACCCAGAAGACCGCTGGAAGGCGGCCTTCTCTACCCCTTTTGGCCTCTACGAACCCACAGTCATGTTCTTCGGACTGTGCAATTCCCCCGCCACCTTCCAAGCATACATGAACCATACCTTCCGAGACTTCATTGACGAAGGATGGCTAATCATCTACATGGACGACATGCTCATCCATTCCAAAAACGACCCGACCTTGCATCAAGAACGCACCAAACGCGTGCTACAACGTCTCCGTGAACAGAGGCTCGCCCTCAAACTCTTGAAATGTTCTTTTGATTCCACCGAAGTAGAATACCTCGGCCTCCTCGTCTCCGCAGGGGCCATCAAAATGGACCCCACCAAACTACTCACTATCAAAAACTGGAACCCGCCCAAAGATGTGAAAGCGGTCCAATCCTTCATCGGATTTTGCAACTTCTATCGAAAATTCATCCCGGGATTCTCTGACCTGGCCAAACCCCTACTTTCCCTTACTCACAAAAATGCCCAATGGCAATGGTCGGTGGACCACGAAATCGCCTTCAAAAAGATAAAGGAGGCATTCCTGAAGCAACCAGTACTCTCGTTCCCCGACCACACCAAACCCTTCTTTGTCATGACCGACGCTTCCCTCACCGCCTCCGGCGGAGTACTCATGCAGAAGGACTCCAACGGAGACCTCCATCCCTGTGCCTATTTTTCGAAAACCTTCTCCCCCGCCAAACGAAACTACGATATCTACGACCGAGAACTCCTCACGGTCATACACGCGTTAACGGAATGGCATCAATACCTCACCGGCACTACCCACCCGGTCACGATTATCACCGATCACAAGAACCTCACCTACTTCAAAAAGCCACAATGTTTGTCCCGTCGTCAAGCTAGATGGCAAATGTTCCTCCAGGATTACGACCTGGAATGGAACCATACTCCGGGAACCTCCATGGGACCAGCTGACACTCTATCCCGAAAGGACGAGGTAGACACCTCTTCCGACAACACGGAACAAGTTCTCCTCCCAGACCTCCACATCAATATGCTTGATGCCTCTCTCGCATCTAAAATCGCCGAATCTACCCCTTCCGACCAATTTGTCATCGACGCGCTCTCCGCCATGGAGGCGTCAACCGTTCCCCTACCCCGCTCCTTCCCAGAAGACTGGTACTTCGACCACGGCGCCCTCTACTACAAGGGTCGCCTCTATATCCCCGAACCCGCCCGACATCCCCTGGTCAAGGGTATCCATGAATCCCTCGCCGGTGCCCACGGCGGATACTTTCGCACCATTTCCTTACTCCAAAAGGACTATTGGTGGCCGGGCATGACCACCTTCGTCCGAAGATTCATCGCGGGCTGTGCCATCTGCCAAGCCAATAAGATAAACACCCACCCTAGCCACCCCCCACTAGCCCCTATCTCGTCCAAGTGCACCCGCCCCTTCCAGCAGATCTCCATGGATCTTATCACGGATCTTCCCCTTTCCCACGGCTATGATTCTATTCTGGTTGTGGTAGACCACGGTCTTTCGAAGGGGGTAATTTTCCGCCCTTGCCACAAAACCGCCTCTGCGGCGGACATCGCTGAGATCTTTTTCCAGCATATCTTCCCTCGCTTCGGCCTCCACGACCGGGTTATCTCTGATTGAGGACCCCAATTTGCTTCCGCCTTCACACGAGAACTCGCTCGCCTCCTTGATTACGACATCGCCCTCTCTACCGCCTATCACCCCCAGACCGACGGCGAATCCGAAAGGGTAAACCAAGAACTGGAAACTTACCTTCGGATTTTTACCTGAGACCAACCATCTAAATGGTCCGGACTCCTCCCTATGGCGGAATTCGCACATAACGCCGCCACCCACTCCGTCACTAATGCCACCCCCTTTTCTCTCATGATGGGCTATGAACCCCATGCCTATCCAAAGATCGGACAAACCTTCCTCCCCGAATTAGAAAAATGCCTCTCCCTTCTCTCCAACACTCAGAAAGAAGCCATTGCCGCCCATGAAAAAGCCGCTCTTCTGATGAAAGACCGCATAAACTCCTGCTTCTCCCCATGGAAAGTTGGAGATAAGGTCTGGTTAGATAACAAAAACCTCAAACTCCATTACGAATCAAAGAAGCTCGCACCAAAAAGGGAAGGACCATTCGAAATAGAACAGGTTCTATCTCCCTCCACCTACAAACTCCGACTTCCTCCCACATGGAAGATGCACCCCGTCTTCCACGCCTCCCTCTTATCCACCTATCGTGAAACTCCCGAACACGGTCCGAACTTCCTATCTCCACCACCCTCCGTCATCCAAGAAGAAGAAGAATACACCGTGGAAACCATCATCGCCCATAGGGGCTCCGCCTCCCACCGACAATTCCGCGTCCAATGGGAAGGCTATCCTCCATCAGAAGACACCTGGGAACCTCTTTCCCATCTCGCCCACGCAAAATACCTAGTCCGAGCCTATAAAGCTCGATGAAAAGACGTCTTCACCTCTCCAGACAGCCCTTGACCACGACCACCATGCAGCTCACCCTCACCACCGCTGAAATGGTCTTCGTTTGCGTCTTGCTCTGTCTCTTCCTTATCTCTCGCCTTCGCTTACCTAGTCATCCCGTAGTACTGTCATTTTCCATCTCCAGAAGGCCATACGAACTTCTGTTCGCATGGCCTTCCTTGGTCCGCCGCCCCGACTGGCGGTACTCTACGGACCAATGGGAGAACACCGGATGGGGAAACCAATCCGATGCCTAAAGGTCCCGAAATAACTCCGCTGGCGAAGGCCTTAGTGCTCGCACGGAGTTCCGCCCTCCCGACACCGTTTCGTCTCTTATAGCCGGAAGGGAGAAATAAATTTTTCTTTAAACATCATTCATTTTCACTATAAAAACTAGGGCCGTCGTCCATCTTGGACTCCCTATGCCTTCCTCCGAACAACTCCTCTCTCTCCCCAACCTACAAAGGAACCTCCTCTTCACCTGCTTCCTTGAAACTCCCTCTCTCACCTGTATCCTGGAGTCCAGGGCAGCCGTCCGAAACTCTCCCACCATCCGGAACGCCATCGACCTCTTCCGCACCTATGTCGCATTCAGGAACTTCTACGCCGAGAAACCAGCCCCCTACGACGAATACGACGGGCAGATGGGACGACTCGTCCTTGACATCCGCGGGCAGACGCTTGACCTCCTTTCCAACCTGGGATTCTGCGGAATCCTGGCGGCAATTCCCGACGACCTTGCCATCTCTACCATCGAGAGAGTCTTACGCTCCCTCTCTGGACCCGACCTTGCTATCTACCTTAGTAGCGGCAACACCAGTGACCTTCCCACTACGTCTTCAACTAGAAATAGCCTGAGACCTAACGCTACCAATGGCGATGGATCTCCTGCGCCATCAAGTGACCACTCCGGCACTCCTACCCTTGACGTCCGAAACCCCTCCCTCAGCGGCCTTTCTGCTCTTGCTTCCCAAATCGCTAGAGCCCTTGTGGAGGGTAGACCTCCCAACCTTCGACGATCCCCCTCCCCCACCCCAATCCCAGAACCAATCACTCGCACCCCCCGTCGTCATCCCCGCACCCAACTCCTATCTTGTTTCTCCTGCGGCAGCTGAACCCATTTCAAACTCAACTGCCCCCAATACATCTGTTCCGGATGTAACACCGCCGCCCCCAGACACAACCTTACGGGGTGCCCCGCCCGCCTTGAACTCCCCGACGAGGGAGCTAGTTCGGATGATGGCACTTTCTGATTCGGTGAATCAATCTTACAAGGAGGGTAATGTTACGGAATTCGTACCCCTGCATGACATCCCCTACATTTTCCTCTCTCCCAATAGAACACCCTATCTCTCCATCGACGAACTCCTCGCCTCTCCGGACCGACATTGGGATCTGTCCACATTTGTCATCGACTCCTCGTTCT